>JASDQU010305894.1:81753-109013 GCA_032191745.1 Picea mariana | reverse complement strand
TTCACCCCCCCCCCCCTCTAAGTGTGATAGGTGTGTCCAACAACTGTATATGGGACTCTTCTTCATGTGCAGTTAATTCATTAGTTTCTCAAATTATTTGTTATATGAACTATTTCTATACATGTTATTTAATATGTGTATGCATTTAATATTTCTAATGGATACAAGAATGGTGTTCATGTTGCGAGTGTAATTTGTAACTATTTATATTTATTTATGTTGCATTATCGTTTTCATATATTATTGTTTGTCATGAACTATTTCTAAGACTAGTGATACCATCTTATGTTGTATTCATCTATTAGTTTTTCTCTTGCGTAGGATAGATTAGAAGTAGTTAGATTAGATTAGTTTGTTTTTTTTATATTAGATTTAGAGTTAATTAGAATTCTTTGGGGGGCAATTCGTTGTTTTTCCCTTTTTTCTTCTTTTAATTCTTAGTAGCAACCAGACCCGGAAACGCCATCTCAAACGAGAGTAAGTCTAATTGGGACCTGTCGTCGGGCGTTCTCCCTTACTTTCTTGACAGACCATTTGAACCTGTCAACAAAAATGGCGCTAGAAGGAGGGTCAAATGACAAGTTGAGCCTGAGGAATCGTTCGTATTAATTTTATTTTTATATATTAATGACTTCATGCCATATCCCTTTATAGAGATGTTTTTTCTAGTATTGTACCTCCCAAACCTCTTAGAAAGATTTTACATTTCTTGTCATAATTTAAATTTGATGGTGAAGGTGAAACCTCTACATTTGAACATGCTTTACAATTATGGAAACTTTGTTATTCTCAAAATATTACTAATGAAAGTGTCATTTGTACGTTGTTCACTCTCACTTTGGCAGGTCGGGTCAAGAGTTGGTCTGAAACTTTGTCGATCGCCTCTATTCACACATGGGAACAATTTATGCGTTAATTTTTACATGTTTT
This sequence comes from Picea mariana, assembly GCA_032191745.1. Lineage (NCBI taxonomy): Eukaryota > Viridiplantae > Streptophyta > Pinopsida > Pinales > Pinaceae > Picea > Picea mariana. The sequence continues at coordinate 108,083 of JASDQU010305894.1, read as the reverse complement.
TGAGAATTATGATTATGATAAATTGTGTGAAGAAATTTTAGAGCTTAGAAAAAAAGATGTATCTCTAGAAGACTTTTATATTCGGTTTAGACATCTTCTTTATAGATTTCATTTGGATGATATACCCTCTGTCAATGATTCACTTCTACTTTTAATTTCTATTACTAATAAAACATATCAGCTGGTGGATGAATAATCTAAATCATGTCTTAATGCTAATTTACATGCCAATTTATTATCATGAACCATCCCTTGCTCGAATTAGGGTTGGTTTCTTGTTCGTGAATCAATAACCAAAGCAACCTTTCTATGCACCCAACATCATGAAGTATGGCCATCATTTCCTTTTCATAAGTGGATTTGCCCAAATTATTATCACAAAGCTACTTGCTTGTGCCTGAAGTGCATCATCGCCTTTCATTCGTTGCCAATCAGGATTTCACATTATTGTTTTTGTTTTTGTTTTTCATTTCCATTTGTTGCGGGTAGGGTTAATTGGCATGAACCATTGCTAATCAGTGGCGGATTTATCCCGAGCCTTATATTATACGGTGTGTATCCATTGAGAGGCAGTGTCCTTAGTGAGTACAACCCAGCATGTGAAGCGTGAATCGGTGTTGATCTACACGCCCCTGGAATATTTATCTACCTATCTCAGTGTAGATCGGAAGCCAGTTACCAGCCAATCAATGCTTATCCATAGGCAGGCAATAGGAGTGAATGCGCTTCTTCGTAGCTTCAGGCCAAACCCAGAAAGCTAGCCAAGCCAGTCAATCCCAGATACTTACCCACTAGCCAGTGAGCTAGACAAAGCCAGAAAGCTAAGCCCAGCCATCTTTAGCAGTCATTGATCCAGTTGTTTATTCAGTCGATTATGCAATGGAAGTAGTTGATTCGGTTGATGGAGCAGTTAATTATGTAGTTGGTTCAGAAGTAGATCTAGCAGAAGTAGCTCCAGCATAAGCAACACGAGTAGTAGATCCAACAAATGCAGTAGATTCAGTAGGTTGAAGCAGTTGATCCTTTCGATGAAGCACTAGTAACATCCCTCCGATATCGATATCGATATTGATACCCTTTTTCTTTCTAAAAATAGGGGCAACAGTCATACCAACAGCGCCCCCACTTGTTCCATACCCCATTGATCTGGTCCCAGTTCATTAACGAGATCCAGTCCTTTCTATAGATGATCCAACACTTGCAACATAGACTATAGTAGATCCACCAGTAGCATCTAAGTAAGCAGCATACCTTTGTTATGTTCCAAATACAGGACCAGTAGTAGATTCAGTAGATCTCGTTAATGACCTAGAACCAGTATAAGTAGAACCTATTTATCTAGAACTTGTGTAGGACATGAACACCATATGGGGTACGCACCACATAATATGGGGAACTAACCACCACATGCACATATAGATAAACACCTAGATAACCAACTAAGGATAACCACATGTATACTCGAGAGGAAGATTATGCTGGCAGCGCAGTCGTTAACGATTATGGAGAGCGATATATAAGTGAACTGGAGCAGAGGTAGTTGATCCAGAGCATCTATCAGAGTCAGTAGATGTTGTTGTTTACCCATAATAAGCAGCACAGGCAAGGGATCAACTACTCGTTAAAAATACATGGAAATGTTAAAAATACTAATAATTTAGTTGAACTTCATATGTGTGGATCTTTTTTTACTGTGGGGATATTGATCAGAGAGAGAATTCTTTTTCAAAAGAAACATATGTATCATCCCACCACTCTATCCCCCTTTTCTTTCCTTGTGATGAAAAAAAGGCCTCTTGTGTAATAATTTCAAATTCATATTTTTTTGTAGCTAACCAAGAGGAGGGTTTTTCTATTGATAATGGGACACTTCGGGTCACACCGATGGTTATGACAAGTTCTTATTATTCTATCTCACATTTGTCATCACAAGAAACGGAGGAATCTATGAAACAAAACTTAAATTCTTATCATTTTGTTAAGGAAGAAAATATGGACACTCATGACATGAATCGTTCCTCACCCATGGATAATTTGGAATTAGTTTATTTTGATTTGAATTGTTTCGCTGCTATAAATTCTCCTAGTTTAACCAAGATAGATCAAGAATATTTTCCCATAGTTGTTGTATTATTTAGTAAAACTTTTTGTTTTAAGGATTTTTTTTATTTGTTCCACTCTTCTAACCATGAGTTTGTTTTGGAAGATATTTCAAATTCTCATATTTTGCAAGGGAAAAACAACCACACTGATAATTTCACTTCGGGAAAAGAAATTAACACACATGACATACCTTTTTTAGCACAACAATCCACTTTTTGCTTGAAAGAGGAAAACCATGTTGATTGTGAAACCAATCCTAGAGTGGAACTTGTCGATTCACAATCAGTCACCAATTTACTTAAGGAGGAGAGACTACCATTCAAAGAGTCACTTTTTGGAAATGTTTCTTGTTCTAGAGAATCTTTTAATTCTCTTAATTCTTCCACTTATTATTATGTGTATCATGATCTCTTTAATGGTTTGATTTTGCAGGAAGCCACACATTGTCCTATTCAAATAAACTCAATAGAGTCGACCTATTTTGAAGGACTTGATGGTGGTAATGTGCATATGGAAGATAGGAGGATAGGCCTTATTCTCATCTTCATTTTTTATCAATAGAGAGTCTTCTTGTTCAAGTAGCCCTTCAGTTGAGATTGTTGATGTTAGTGGCTTCCACCATTGTCTTGAAGATATCTCTTATGACATGGTGGATGCAATTCTATGTATATCATTTGATTTCACTGATTTATCTCGAGTTGATGGTTTCTTGAAGTATGACTCCAGGGAGGCTTGCCAATGCAATGAGGCACTTCGGCCTATACCAATAGTTATGTCACGCCCTCATTCTTTTGGCTTGTCTTTAGAAATTAACAAGTTTATCAGCACAAATATTCTCTCACCAAGTACCCTTCACATAGATTTTATTTATGGTTCTCATTTGGTATGCTACTTTCCCATAAACACCCTCCATCAATTCTATGATAGTAATGCTAGATTTTATAATAGAATTGAAGCATGGTTGGAGAAATCTTATTCAATGGATTTACTGCTGCAAATCTTAGAGAATCTCAATTAGAGAAATATGCTCTGATACCATGTGAATTTTCCAAACCCTAGGTGATTGTTGTCATATGCTTATTTATTAACTAAATTAGATCTCAAGTTTATTCAATAACAGAAATAAAAATCTGAGCATGCATCAATCACACACATGGTTGGAAAACACAGCGGAAGCATAAAACATAAAACACAAAATTTGTCCTTCAAAGCAACTTATCATTAATGACTCAAAACTTATAAGGACACCTCAAAATGAGGTCTTTTGGTTGCTATATGAGAAAACTGCAAAATAGGTCTGAGAAACATGTGGTACGACCATGTTTGTATGACTGTACATAATGTATGGTACTATCCATACAAATGTGCATATCTGTACGATATATGTACCACTGTATGAGATTCATTGCGTGAATAGATCTGCAACCTGCAATCATTGTTGCGCTACTCTTCTCACTGCTACATTGTTTTCTCATTTCCTCGGCTTCTTTCTTCACCTTCAGACAAAACTGTCTTCGTGAAGAATGAATATGTTTTTACCCTCTACCTTGACTTGCCTTTATACTTGAGTTGAAGACCTAATCTACCAAAAACCTAATTTCACTTTGAGATCTACGGTTGAGATTAATCTAAATCATTAGTGTAATTTAAATACATTTTATTAGACTTTTACAACTCAAAAAGACTTTTCACTTTATAAGCAAGTGAATTACAAAATAGAAGACTCGAACGACTTCCCGCATGTTTGACACAACCTGTGTGCAAGTTCATGTCCGAGCTACAGTTATCAACAAGCATATGTTTAAATTCAATAGCATGTTTTATATTATGTTAATGAAACATATAGTATGCCTAGAAGATTATAGGAAACTTGGAGTCCTTTGTATCCTATTGGTTATGGAGGAAGGATAAAAAATATCCATGGTATTAATTTTATATTGGATACTTTACTTCTAAAGAGATTTTAATAAATAAAAAATAGTTTTCCATATAGAAAAGTTATTTCAAATCTGACATGCTAAATCTTCAATTGTTTGACATAGATCCACTTTTAAATTGTCTTGCATCATCAACAGTATTTTCTACTCAAAACAGACCTAGTTTAATCAACATGTTACATTTTTAAGAACCTACATCTTCTTAGATATCCAAAGGTGGGTTGTGAGCACATGATGGTAATAACTCTCAACTGTGATGCACATGACAATGGAGTATTGATTGTACGAGAAGGCACATTTCCCCTTATTTTCTTTGCACTTATGCACTTTAAATCAAAGTCGGTAGTAAAAATAACAAAGTCCATCAATGAAGAGGGTGCAGTTAAATGTAACCCCAAAAAGTTCCCCAAAAATTGCACACGAGGATGAAGTACTACTCATTGTACCAGAAGGCACTTTTCCCTTTATTTTATTTGCACTTCTTCACTTTAAATCAAATTTGGTAGTAAAATGACATAAAGTCCATCAATGAAGAGGGGGCAGTTGAGTGTAACCCCAAGACCTCCCTCAAAATTGCAATAGGAGCACAAAATCTTTGAATTGGAATTTAAAAAAAAAATGGAGAACGACAAAAGGGGTAGAGGATGTCATAAAAAGTCTTGACTTTGTGCATATAAAAATGAAAAAACTATGGGTTCATTCCGATGTGGTATAGTAGCCAGTTGGAATGCTCATCGCTAAGATGACCAAAGTTCAAGCTCCAATGGCATGCTCTTGTTAAAAGCAAGAAAGCATAAAAGAGAAAAGTGTGTGAAACTTGTCAAGTGCTGATATGCAAATCAGCTAACATGAAACCCAAATGTTCCTAAAAAAATGCAAAACCTATGGTAACACGGAAAGTTTAACCTTTCATTTATAGAACAAATCTCTCAACCAAAATGTAGCAATCTTGTTCAAATGTGATAAGTACCGATATGTTGAGCGGCTGACACTAAATCCAAATGGTAGTCTTTAAAACCTATAGCAAGGAATTGCATTTATAAAACTAACCTCTACAAAAATGTAGCAATCTTGCTCTAGTGTTGATACTCTTAAATGTAAGCTTAGTGTTATTAAAAAAATGTTGCTCATGTATCTCAAGGATATGTCACATTTATTCTTAGTAACTTGCAACTACTAGGCACCACCAACTAAGCACCTCCAACGGATGTCAGTACAAACCAAACATGCAAAGGATCCTCCAAAGTATATTAGTACAGGAATGAAGGAGAACGCTATCACATGAATTGAATTTCTTCTACAGTAGAAAAGTTTTCAGGGCATAACAAAAGTATATTAAAGGAGCTTTTAACTGATTGTACTGCTATTTAACTCCTCAAGCATATTTCAAGATTGCTTATAGATCAGGGAAGAGACTGCAAGTCTGTAAAGTTGTTGGCAACATTCAATTTGAGCAGACAAAATGCAAAACATAATCTCAGGTGTTGAATCCAATTCGTTGAAGCTTGCATCAGTTTGATCCAAACTCACAAAGCACACAGGCACCTACTGCAAGTCTGCAAAGTTGTTGCAAACATTCAATTTGAGCAGAGACTAAATGCAAAAAAAAAACTCCCAAAGTTCAAACTCCATGGGCATGCTCTTGTAAAAAGAAAAAGCCTGTAAAAGAGAGAAGTGTGTGGAATGTGTCAAGCACTGGTATGTAAAGCAGCCAACACGAAAACCAAATGTTCCTAAAAAGAACATGAAAAACCTATGGTAACATGGAAAGTTTAACCTTGCATTTATAGAACCAGTCTCTCACCCAAAATGTAGCAAATTTGTCCAAATGTGCTAAGTACTGATAATGTTGAGCAGCTGGGACTAAATCCAAAGGTTTCTCTTTTAAAAAACAGCAGAGCCTATAGTAAGGAGTTGCATTTATAAAACTAATCTCTCAAGAGAAATGTAGTAATCTTGTTCAAGCGCTGATACTCTTAAATGTAAGGTTGGTCTGAAGAAAAGAATTACTCACATATATTGAAGGATGTGTCACTTTGATTCTGAGTCAACTTGCAATTACTAGCCACCACGAACAAAGCACGTAGGCACCCCCAAAGGATGTCAGTACAAACAAAGCACACACAGGCACCTCTAAAGGATATCAGTACAGGAGTGAAGGAAAATGCTATCACATGAATTGGATCTCCTCTACACTAGCAAAGTTTTCAGGGCATAGCAAAAATATCTGAAAGGACCTTTTAATCAATTTTACTGCCATTTAACTCCACAAGCATTTCAAGGTTGCTTATAGATCAGGGAAGAGAGTGCAAGTCTGCAAAGTTGCTGCCAACATTCAATTTGAGCAGACTGAATGCAAAACATAAGCTCGGGTGTTGACCCCAATTCATTGAAGCTTGCATCAGGTTAACCTGAACTCACAAAGCACACAGGCACCTACTGCAAGTCTAGAAGGTTGCTGCCAACATTCAATTTGAGCAGACTAAATATGAAACATAAGCTCCCAAAGTTCAAACTCCATGGGCATGCTCTTGTAAAAAGAAAGAAAGTGTAAAAGAGAAAAGTGTGTGAAATGTCTCTAGAACTGATATGTAAAGCAGCTGACATGAAACCCAAAAGTTCCTAAAAGAATGCAAAACCTATGGTAACATGGAAAGTTTAACCTTGCATTTATAGAACTAATATCTCAACCGAAATGTAGTGATCTTGTTTAAATGTGCTAAGTACTGATATGTTGAGTGGCTGGCACTCAATCTAAATGTTCCTCTTTAAAAGAAGGCAAAACATATAGTAAGGAGTTGCATTTATAAAACCAATCTCTACAGAAATGTAGCAATCTTGTTCAAGCGTTGATACTCTTAAATGTAAGGTTAGTTATATTAGAACAAAATGTCGCTCACTATCTCAAAGGATATGTCACTTTGATTCTTAGTACACTTGCAATTACCAGGCACCACCAACAAAGCACATAGGCACCTCCAAAGGATGTCAGTACAAACAAAGCACACGCAGGCACCTCTAAAGAATATTAGTACAGGAGTGACGGAGAATGCTATCCCGTGAATTGGATTTCTTATACACTAGCAAAGTTTTCAGGGCATGGAAAAAATATTCGAAAGGACCTTTTAACAGATTGTACTGCTATTTAACTCCTCAACCATTTCAAAATTGCTTATAGATCAGGGAAGTGACTGCAAGTCTGCAAATTTGCTGCTAAAATTCAATTTGAGCAGACTGAATGCAAAACATACGCTCAGGTGTTGACTCCAATTTGTTGAAGCTTGCATGATGCAGGAGCATCTGAACCTAATGATCTCTTTTGACTCAAGGTCAAAAAAACCTTTACTAAGGGAGTTGGTTCCCTAATTTTTCATTTTGTTATGTAATAAATCCATCGAATACCTCTAGAAGGCATCGAGGATCTTTCTGTTAGCTAGGAGGTTGGGTGGTTTCTTAATTATAGATGATTAGAGGATTTTTTGTGATCAGGTTGTTGAAACAATCAAGCTTAAATCTGTGTAATTGTATTGAGCAAAGGGTTGGTTGGATGTAAGAGGACGAACCATTGGTTTTGAAGGTGTTTTTAAACTTGAATAGAAATACCAAAGAGTGACTTGACTCTTTTTCAGATCACTGTGTGTATATTTGCAGTTATTGTAAAGTTGAGTGATCTCTGTTTATGAAATTCTAGTTTGAATCATGTGGTATTAATCTATGCATCCATGATAGAATAAGAGAATTCCTTCTAAGTGTTGGCAGGTAGATTCATGAGTCGATCTGCAGAGACGGAGTTGAGCTCTGCGCAGGGGAAGTGATCGTCACAGAAGGGAGAACGTAAATCATTCATCTATCAAATTGAACATCACCAACCGTCTGATCCGTTGAAGGGACTGGTCAACAATCAGATCAAGGTGTGACCGTTGGATGCATAGGCATCAGATCAAGGGGAGGGATTAATTTCAGAGCACAAAGGGAGGATTAAACATCATGTTGATTCCACTTCCGCAATTGGTCAGGACCGTCGGATCTCCCCGACCAAGAGATCGACGGTTGTGGTTGATCCGCCAACAATCGCACAACTTCAATTGTGGATTTCGGGCGACAAGCTAAACCACGAGTAAGTGGGATCTCAGCAATCCACGGAGACCGTCGATCTCCGTCCACCGGTTGATCTAACGACTAGTAAGGCCTGTGGGGTTTTAGATGTGATCTTGTTTGATTCTGAACAAGGCAGAAAGAGGAGTTGGGTCAGATTCCATACACAAATTGCATCATTTTTGGTATCAGAGCGAACCAATTGCTCTTGATAAGTGAACCATGCCACCAAGGAGGAAAGGTGGAGTTCTTCTTGGTAGAGGTCGAGGTAGAGCAGCAGGAAATAATGTTGTATTAGAGGAATTGAGGAGACTGCACGTTAGAATGGAAGCCATGGAGACGAACCAGAGAAGAAATCCTAAACATGGTTATATCAGTGATGAAGCAGAGGTTCAATCTTCTGAAGAAGAAGCAGAAGAGACACAAGATGAAAGAATATTCAGATTGTTGAAACGCTAGTAGTAGACCAAAGGTAGAGGTTCCTGTGTATGATGGAAGTCTGAATATGGATGATCTAATGGACTGGATCAACACCATGGATAAATATTTTGAGTTTGAAGAGATTGAAGATTGGAAGAAGGTGAAGTATGCAGCGACCAGATTGAAGGGACATGCAGCTATCTGGTGGGATGAATTACAGATACACAGAGAGAGGAAAGGTAAATCAAAGATTAATCAATGGGATAAGATGGTGAGCAAAATTAAAAGTAAATTTATGCCCAAAGACTACCATTTGAACCTCTTTAAGCAATTACAGAACCTGAGACAGAAAGGCATGACAGTTAAGGAATATACAGAGGAATTTTACATGCTGAATATCAGGGCTGGACACATAGAAGGAGATATGGAGAAGGTGGCCAGATATATTAATGGTCTCATATATGACATCCAAGATGAAATAGGGTTGTTGACTCTCAGGACTGTTGAGGATGCATATCAAGCAGCTTTGAAGGCTGAGGAGAAGATTGCAAGGAAGCAAATCCAAAGGAACATAAGAAAAGGTACAACTCGCGGCAGAGGATCTGCTAGTGGAGGAAGAATCTAGATTACTAAAGGTGAAGGAGAAAGCTCGGGCAGCCAATCACCAAGAAGAGGTGATTCCAGGGGTGGAAGATTTGGCTTCAGAGGAACAGGCAAAGGAAGAGATATAAGATGTTATACATGTGGAGAAGTAGGACATATGTCTTGGGACTTTCCTAAGAATAAAGCAGCAATCAGAGGAATGTAAATGTAGCAGAAGCAAGGGAAGAAACAGCAAATGTAACAGTTGAAATAGAAGCTCCTAAGATAGGAGAGTCATTGATGTTGAAAAGGGTCTTGGTTAAGGCAGAAAAGGAAGTAATTGAACCGGCTTAGAGGAAAATCTTGTTCAGGGCTTTATGCAAGTCAGGAGGTAAGTGTTGCAAAGTGGTCATAGATAGTGGGAGTACAGATAATTTGGTTTCCACAGAGATGGTAGAGAATTTGGGATTGAAGAGGATGGCACATCCCACTCCCTACAGAGTGTCCTGGTTACAGAAAGGACATCAGCTCTTGGTGAATGAGAAGTGAAAGGTGGATTTACAAATTGGTAACTATAAAGATGTGGTGTTATGTGATATAATGCCAATGGATGTATGTCATGTTCTGTTGGGAAGACCTTGGGAATATGACAGGAAAGCCATTTATGATGGTAGAAGGAATACTTACTCCTTAGAGAAAGATGAAAAGAAACATATGTTGTTGCCTTTGAAGGATGAAACAACTAAAAGTGAATCAGGACCTAGTGTTCTATTGATGAGTGGAAAAGAATTGTTGCAAGGAATTAAGAAGACTGACGAATTGCATTTTGCTCTAATTGGTAAAACAAAGGTGATATTTACTACTACAAAATTAAATGATCTACCTAAATAAGTTCAAGGTATGCTTAATGAGTTTGTTGATATTATAGTAGATGAACTGCCTAATGCATTACCACCTGTGAGAAGTATCAATCATCATACTGATATGATACCTGGAGCAAGTTTGCCTAACAAAGGAGCTTATAGGTTGACCCCTCAAGAAAATGAGGAAATTAAGAAACAGGTGTAGGAATTGTTGGATAAAGGACTGGTGAAGGAAAGTTTGAGTCCATGTGCAATACCAACAGTGCTTAGCCCAAAGAAGGATGGAGGATGGTGCATGTGTAATGACTCTGGGGCTATCAACAAAATTACTATCAGGTATAGGTTTTCCTTACCCCGAATTGATGATTTGATGGATTGTTTATTTGGTTCAAGATACTTTTCAAAAATAGACTTAAAAAGTGGCTATCATCAGATAAGGATTAGAGAGGGGGATGAATGGAAGACTGCATTTAAAACAAACAGTGGTTTGTATGAGTGGTTGGTGATGCCTTTTGGGCTCTCAAATGCACCAAGTACATTCATGAGATTAATGAATGAAGTGTTGAAAGAATACATTGGGAAATTTGTTATGACATTTTGATTTATAGTTAGACTAAAGAGGAGCATTTGAAGCATCTTAAGATGGTTTTGAGTAAACTGTAGAAGGAGAAATTGATGATAAATTTGAAGAAGTGTAGTTTCATGAAGAAGGAGCTGATATATCTGGGATTTGTAGTCTTTGAAGAGGGCTTGAAGATGGATCCAGAAAAGGTACAAGAAATTCTTGTTGGCCAACTCCAAGAAGTGTATATGAGGTAAGAAGCTTTCATGGTCTTGCAAGTTTTTACAAGAAATTCATTAGAAGTTTCAGTCAGATTTGTGCACCCATAGTTGAGATTGTCAAAGAGAGTAGACAACCATTTAAATGGACTGAAGCACCTGATAGGAGTTTTAAATCATTGAAGAAAAAGATCACTGAAAAACCTGTTTTGGCTTTACCAAGTTTTGATAAAACTTTCCAAATTGAAACTGGTGCTAGTGCAACAGCAATAGGGCTTGTATTGAGTCAAGAGCAAAGACCAATTGCATACTTTAGTGAAAAGTTGAATGAGGCAAAACAGAAATATTCTTCATATGATAAAGAGTTTTATGCAGTTGTCCAAGCACTTAAGAAGTGGAGGCATTATTTAATGCCTAAGGAATTCATTTTAAATACAGATAATCATGCATTGCAGTTTATAAGTAGTCAACACAAGCTGAACCAAAGACATGCTAAATGGGTGGAATTTATGCAAGGTTTCACTTTTGTGATCAAACATACAAGTGGAAAATCTAATAGAGTTGTTGATGCTTTAAGCAGAGTAAATTTAATTTTACAAGAAATTAGATTCAGCACTTTAGGATTTGATGAATTGGTAGCAATGTATAAAGAGGATGCCTATTTTCAGGAAGTTTATGCAGCTTGTGAGAACCATGTTTCCCACAATAGAGATCAATGGTTAGACTACATGCTGCAAGAAGGTCTGTTGTTCAAAAACAATAAGCTATGCATACCTAAGTGTTCCATGAGGGAAAATTTGATAAAGGAAAAGCATAGTGGAGGGTTGTCAGGACACTTTGGTCAGGAAAAGACATACGCTCAGGTAAGTAGTTTTTATTATTGGCCAGGAATGCAGAATGATGTAAAGAAATTTGTGGAGAAGTGCAAGATCTGTCAGCATGCAAAGGGGAGAAGTCAAAACACTGGATTGTATCAGCCTTTACCTATCCCAAATAGACCTTGGGATTCTATCAACATGGATTTTGTTTTGGATTTACCAAAAACTCAGAGGGGAAATGATTCTATCTATGTTGTGGTAGATAGATTTTCAAAAATGGCACATTTTATTGCTTGTAAAAAGACTAATGATGCAACTAACATTGCAAAAAAAAAATTCTCAGAAGTAGTAAGGTTGCATGGAATACCTATAAGCATTGTCTATGATAGAGATACCAAGTTTGTAGGTCATTTCTGGAGGACATTATGGAGGAAGTTGGGTACAAAATTAACTTCAATTCAACATATCACCCTCAGACTGATGGGCAAACAAAAGTAGTAAACATAAGTTTAGGGAATATTTTGAGAAGCTTGGTGTATGAGAACCCAAAGCAATGGGATCAATTGCTTGCTCAAGCAGAATTTGCTTATAATGATTCTCCAAACAGAAGTACAGGTATGAGTCCATTTTAGATAGTTTATGGAATGCATCCAAGGGGAGTATATGAATTGAGAAATCTGGGAAAGCAAGAAATGAGGAGTGTTGGTGGTGAATATTTTGCAGTCAGCATACAGGAAATGCAAGAGAATGTCAAACAGAAACTACAGGAGAGCAGTGGAAAATACAAGCAGAGAGATGATATCAAAAGAAGGCAAGTGGATTTTTAGGTTGGTGACTTAGTCATGGTGTATTTGAGAAAGGAAAGGTTTCCTGTAGGGGCATATAACAAGTTGAAGCCAAAGAAAATTGGGCCTTGTAGAATATCGAGGAGATTTTCTGCAAATGCATATGAGGTGGAACTTCCAGATGACATTGGAATGTCTCCAATATTCAATGTAGCATACTTGTATCCCTTCAAGGAATCAGATAGTGGAACAACAAATGAACCTGTAGGTGAGGAAAATCAGATCGAATGGGAAGAACAATTACCTAAGAAGACACAACGAGAAATTGAGAAAATTTTGGACAAAAGGATGACAAAGAAAACCAGAGGCACAGAATACTTTCAGTATTTGGTGAAATGGAAAGGTCAACCAATAGAGGATTCTAATTGGATGACAATAGCAGAGGTGCAGAAATATCATGTTGATCCTGAAGACATGATCAACAGTTATTTTCTTCCCCGGGAGTCTGATGCAGGAGCATCTGAACCAAATGATCTCTTTTGACTCAAAAGGTCAAAAAAGCCTTTACTAAGGGAGTTGGTTCCCTAATTTTTCATTCTGTTATGTAATAAATCCATCGAATACCTCTAGAAGGCATCGAGGATATTTCTGTTAGCTAGGAGGTTGGGTGGTTTCTTAATTATAGATGATTAGAGGATTTTTAGTGATCAGGTTGTTGAAACAACCAAGGCTCAATCGAGCTTAAATCTGTGTAATTGTATTGAGCAAAGGGTTGGTTGGATGTAAGAGGACGAACCACTGGTTCTGAAGGTATTTTTAAACTTGAATAGAAATACCAGAGAGCGACTTGACTCTCTTTCATATCACTGTGTGTATATTTGCACTTATCGTAAAGTTGAGTGATCTTTGTTTGTGAAATTCTAGTTTGAATCCTGCGGTATTAATCTATGCATCCATGCTAGAATAAGAGAATTCCTTCTAAGTGTTGGCAGGTAGATTCGTGAGTCGATCTGCAGAGACGGAGTTGAGCTCTACACAGGGGGAGTGATCGTCACAGAAGGGAGAACATAAACCGTTCATCTATCAGATTGAACATCACCAACCATCTGATCCGTTGAAGGGACTAGTCAACAATCAAATCAAGGTGTGACCGTTGGATGCACAGGCATCAGATCAAGGGCATGGATTGATTGTGGAGCAAGAAGGGAGGATTAAACATCGCATTGATTCCACTTCCGCAATTGGTCAGGACCGTCGGATCTCCCCGATCAAGAGATCGACGGTTGTGGTTGATCTGCCAACAATCACACAACTTCAATTGCGGAGTTCGGGCGACGGGCTAAACCACGAGTAAGTGGGATCACAGCAATCCACGGAGACCGTCGATCTTTGTCCACCGATTGATCTAACGACTGGTGAGGGCTGTGGGGTTTTAGATGTGATCGTGTTTGATTCTGAACCAGGCAGAAAGAGGAGTTGAGTCGGATTCCATACACGACTTGCATCATCGCATCAGGTTGATCCAAACCCACAAAGCACATAAGCACCTGCTGCAAGTATGCAAAGTTCCTGCCATCATTCAATTTTAGCAGATTGAATGCAAAACACAAGCTTAGGTGTTAACTCCATTGGTTGAAGCTCACATCAGATTAATCCAAAGGATGTAAGTAAAAACAAAGCACACCGAGACACCTCTAAAGGATATTAGTACAGGAGTGTAGGAGAATGTTATCACTTGATTTGGATTTCTACATTAAAATTTTCCAGGGCATATCAAAAATATAAAAAAGGACCTTTTAACTGATTGTACTGCTATTTAACTCCTCAAGAATTTCAAGATTGCTTATAAATCAAGGAAGAGACTGAAAGTCTGCAAAGTTGTTGCCAACATTCAATTTCAGCAGGCTAAATGCAAGACACAAGCTTTCAGGTGTTGAATCCAATTTGTTGAAGTTGTTGATCTATAGTGGATAATGAAGACATGATACTCAACAAGCTCTTTATTCTGTTAAACAAAATGTTAAGAAACCTAAAGATTCTCTAAAAAAAAACACCTAAAGAAACAAGTTGGCCAATTGTTTCTCGCGATCCTTTGATGTGATTGAAATATGGTCACAGCCCAAGTATAACACCATGTGAACCTGATCGCATATGGTAATTCCTTGATCTCATTCATCTTGACATTAAGCCTTTTCAAGTTCATTGGCTCCTTGTCAAACTCTCGTAAAAGATAACTAGCTTGTAGAAACCCTAGATTCAAAGCAATGGAAATCATTAACTTTAGATCTAAATAACTTTGGCTATGTTATCGCAGGATTTTTACTTATGCGAAAGCCACAACACAAGTTCCCAAAATCCGTGTAACTACAGGATAACACACCATTGTCACCTTAGTAGGAAATCCCCATGTTTTAGTGATGGATGAGGTCCGCCACAGGGGAGGCGTCCCCGGTAACCTCAAGGGATCAAATAGCAAGTGATATATCCAAGCTTGGAACACCCTCTCACTGGTTACCTATGTCAAAGGTCTATGTCTATGGAATTGAGGCAATGGGAAGTATTTTGGGTACCTTCCTGGAACAAGAACAAATATGCATGTATATAGCAATTTCCAAGTACCAATATGATAGTAATGCCTCAAGAAACAGTGGACAATGAAAATATATGCTAGTTGATACAAAATTGCAGCAAACTAACAGTCTGCAACAGCAAATAGTATTTTGTAACAACCACAAGAAATTTAGTTTAGAATTGAAAGAAAAGACGGTGAAAACTTAGCATTTGTCCAATAGATCAATCATCAATTATTACAAGCAATTTATGAATGAGTTATGCTAATTTTAGACTGGTGTATGCAACAAATTTAAGTAAATTAGATGGTTGTAGTAGTGTTTTGCAACAACAACAATAAGGTTAGTAGATTATGCTAGGATAGGGTTAGAAAAAGTTAGTGAAAGCCTTAGACAATAAACTTTGAGAGTTTGTTTGATCAAATTCCTTCACAAGAGCAATGATACTAGTGCCTTTTGGGCTATGGAGTCATTTACAACAACACTATAAATGTAACTTGGAGAATGATGATAGCAATGTCCAAGGAAATGGAATGAAGTTTAAGGTACTAGCACCTTAGGGGCTTAAACTTCAAGCCTTAAGAGAGGAATTTGCTAGAGTGCAACCACTTTTGGGCTCTAGCAAGTTCTTTTCCTTACTTAGATTCTTTTAAATTAACAGCAACAAGCTTCTAAAACCAAACTCCTAAAGTGCTAGCACTTTAGGGCTTTAGGAGTTTTCCCTAGATGAGGTTTCTCAACAAATCAATGGATGAAATAATTTAGAGAGAGGAGGAAACACCTTATGCTCCTCTCCTAGGGTTTATACAATAAATATAGCTTCAATATGAACAAGTAAAACATACCATAAGCATTCAACAAATGAAATAAATTGCAGATTTTACTTACTTCACCAAGATTAAACCAAGCACAAACCCTAGTTGCAGAAAATTCCACCAAGAGATAAACCAAGAAACATCCACAAGTAGTCCTCTAAGAGATAACGCATAGGTATAAAGAGCCAATGTTGCCAAAAGGGCGAAAATTTCAGTCCTAATCCTCTTGTGAGAGGAAAGTGTTATGTTCCAAATGAAATGCCAAGGGGTGTATTTATATCACCCTCTTTGGCCTAAAACGTCAACTTAAAAAATATAAGAGGGCCGACCTCAAGAATCTTCCCTCACAATTACAAAAATTCAAATTTTACATAAAATATCCCTTTAAAGGGTGACGTCATCCCTTCCTAGGGTGATGTTAGGCTCCCAAATTGAAACGTTGGGCTGGAAGTATGCAATGCTAGGCCTCCAAAGGGCATCCATCATACCATGTGTACCAAAATGCCCCTCCAAGTGTCCAAGCGTCGTCTCCATCAAACCCCATCCTTCTCCACGGTGATGTCATGGCTTGGTGGGTGACGTCCAAGCCTCCAAGGGCTAGCATCCAAATGGAAAGAGGTGAGAGCTCATCTCCTAGCCATGCCAGAGTGCCTCCAAATGAAACGACCTCCTCCCTCAAGGTACAAATGATCATCATAAGGTTACCCCCGACGTGGGGTCCAACATTCATCCTTGGGCTCCAAAGCCCTCATGAAGGTTCAAACAAGGTCATCTCCTCATGAATACATGTCCACCAAGCAAGGTCTTGCAAAGACAAACAGATGCGCCCTCCAAGGGTCCATAAGTCACAAGAATCATGCCTAGTAAGCCACATCTAATAATGGAACCACCCAAACATGTGCAAAAAACCCCCCCTTTTCAAACTAAACAAATGTTCAAAGACCTTATAGAATTTGTCAAATCTAGGTATGGGAAGGGTGTCAAGGCACCCTATTGGATCAGTCAATCCCCAAGTCAGAGGTGTTTCCTTGAGGAAACAGAGCTAAGTCATGTGAGGAGTATGAGATGGATTGGGTAAGACTTCTAGGCATGGGATTCATGACATATAAGGGTTCGTATTGTCTCATTTATGGGTGCCTTTGTAGAGGGTGTGTTGCCCTTTGTCTGTGATGCAACATTTTTCCAAGCCCATTCATTTTCCATTAATTGATTAAAGTCCAAAACAATTGGGTACTATAAGACATGGAAATAAAAGAGTACCGCAACATCACTTGAAGCTTAGGTACACTGAGTGCCATATGCATGGAAAGAAAAAGACACCACATAAATGCACCTCCTCGACAAGTGGGGCATATATTTAATCTTAATTTGCTTTTGCAGGTATTTCAATTCTTTTAGGAGAAAAGTTTCATTGTTCTCAAGACCTCTTGGGTGAGCATCTGGAAGGTTATGATTGGCTTTTATCTTTTACCAACTACATTTCCCTATGGGCCTTTAGCCCCTTCTTCCCATGAAACAAGGTACAATCCCTTCTTGGGTCAATGCACTCAAAAACCCAAAAGATGAGAAGACGAGATGGAAGAAGTATGGAAAGTGATAAGTATGATCAAGAATGGTACGATGACTCTTCAAGGAACCCCCCAGTAGCACCCCATTCCTAAGGGTGATCAACTTACTAGGACATAATGACAACCACCAAGGTTAAATAAGAAAAAATGTATAATTTCCAAGCAAACGTTCTGTAATCAAGAAAGGGTTCTTTGCAAAATATTCAAATGCTTCAATTATTAAAGTAACACTTACCATGAAACTAGACTTATTACCTCATGGAGTAAGACCTGATGTCTTCTTGGGCCAGGCCAGTGTGATGAATTTTTCTTTGTTGTCGGTGATGCATAATGGTGCAAATCACGATAGGAGGGGCCCTGTGGGACTCTGCTAGTCAATCTAGCTCTCGGCACTCCATGTCTGCTACCAATGAGCCTCGAGACATGATCTCCTTAGTTACCCCTAGCTTTGGGGGGTAACATGCTAAAGAGCTTCAAAGGAATCAAAAAGATTGTAAAAGTTGGATACAGCTGCCAATATTTCTAATTGAACCAAGGAACTGCTCAAGTCAGCCAATCACTTTTCTTGAAGAACGCAAAACTTTCAGCTCCATGCTTGGCAGTTAGTTCAATGAGGCTGACAACTTTTATTACACTGGATTTCTCCATTATCCATTTATCTATTCAATGAAAAACATTAGTAATTTGCAAAAGCTTGAAATCTCATTTAAAACAATTACGAACATGTAAATTTTTCTAACAAGAACAACTTTGTTGAGAGATATTGTTGAAACTGTGGTATTCAATCACAAGATCACTGAGAATAGTTCAACAAGCATTTTTGAAGATTGGAAATAATATGACTAGCAGGAAAACTGTAAATGTCCAAAATAAAAGATCTTGGCAATGAAACAAATGAGGTATTGTTAGCACAGTATTTTACCCTTAAATCAGATCTGAAATGTAAATAAATCAGCAATAATAAAAAAAACTGTGTAGTTTTGGAGAATACTACCCCAAAGTGTCACGGACAAATCCCTCTTCGTTCAGGCTGGTGCTTGGCAACCTTGGGGGTGTGTCCCTAGACCTTCTTCCCAGTGTCTTCAAAGTTCAACCTATAAATCTGCACATAAAATGATAAAAACAGCAGCAAAGAAGAATGTTTTGTGGCTGCGATTAGACAACCACAGGTTTCAATATTTGTTTAAAGGTGTTTGTGGTGGAATCCCTGCAACATTAGCTGAAATAAGATGAAAAGAAAGGTATAATAGGCACTATTAAGTGGCTGAAATACACCAAAATAACAGGCTAAAACTTCTAAATCATTCACAAATAGCACTCAATATATCAATGATCCATGAGAGCTTGATACAAGCATAACAAGGTTCTATTTCTAAAATTGCCAAGAGGTTGGTTGCCCCAAGGAGATAGATCACAAAAATGGTATAGTGATGATCCATGCACAAGAGAAGAGAGGTTAGAATAGAGAGAGAGAGAGAAAAAATCCAATGAAGTCTGTTGTCCCCTTTATACACACCTCAGGTAACGTGGAAGAAATATTCAATCCACTGGGTGTGTCCTTGGGGGCAAGTCTCGAGTCAAGGTGTTGTCACATGATCCTCAACTCCTCCATCTAGGCCAACTCCTAGCGAAGCCAAGGGGGATAGTCCCTAATAAGAGAATCTAAGGCTCGAACTAAATCTAAGCACAATTAAGTTCTAGGAGTTTATTCAAAGAGAAAAAGCATAAAGAAAATAGATCTATTCTAGTAGCATATATGACACATGAAGGCAATCGCTTAAGATAAAGATATCAACAAGTAAAACACTTACGCATAAATGATATAAGATGAAAGCAAATGTTGATACTTGTAAGTAAAAGATAATAAGCAAAGTGAAATAGAGACCGATGCCAATAAGTAAAGTTGTTGCTGCAAGAAATGAGAATGTATTGCAATGCTCTTGTAAGTTTTATCATTAAGAGTAAGTTCTTAAGTTTTTAGATTTATTGTGAAATGGTTGTTGTGAGTGCAAGCCACTTATGAAAGTGAGATGTGTGCAAAGTGATAACAAGAAAAACAAATCTAAACTAGATTTGGCCCCTTAGAGGCTATCCTTCAGATTGGATGTTGAACTATGTCGAAGACAGGGAGGGTATCCCTCTGACTTCACAGACTAGTTCAAGAGAATGTTGGAGGTCCAACATGGGGAGAACTTAGTTCTGAGAAGGCTCATCTGACTTCACACACAAACTCTCTGCATTTTCCAACTGAATAATAGCAACTAATGGATTTCCCTAACTAAACTACTTTGCACTGACCAACCCCTGTTCTGCGTGGAACTTACTTCCAAAGATTGAAACTAAGGTCGTAGTGGAAGGGTCAGGAACGTACTGAGGGGAGCTAAGGGGGTGGTTTATTTCCAACCTTGAAGAAACTGAAAGTAAATTGCAAAAATTGAAATCTAACTAGAAAATGAAATCTAACTAAATTAATATAATAAATGAAAATCTAAACTAATGTTATGCAGTGTTGTGATTGATTTTAAGGTTTGTTTTAGCTTAGAAGTGAGATTTGAGAACATAAGCAAAAATTGTGAAAATTGAGACAACCACACAAGACATTGATCCCCCAGGGGGGATTGAATACTGGGCACTGTGTAGCCCACTTTGCTTAAACTTTGCAAATAATCAGTTAGAAAAGGTAGATCCTACATCAAAAAACTCAAAGAAGCATGTTAATTCATTGGAAAAGCATGCAAATTTGGAATCTTTAGATATAGAAATATAGTAAAATATAGATAACAATCTAGCTAAATAGATCTTACCCTACTGTGTGATAGCACACCTTCAAAGGCCTTAGATGGAATAGATATACAAGATTGAAACAAATACACAAGTTACCTCCATATTTAAGCAAAAAATCCAAGCATCCACACATTGGAAACAATTGCCATGGACCTCCAAAGTCTTTCTTTATTCAATCTTGAAAAGAGTATACAAATAGCATTACAATCACAAGTTCTTTCCCCAAAGCTCCAACTCCTTCTGAAGAGGGGGGTCACCTCTCTTATATAGCTTGAGAGGGTGTGATGTTTCTAAAGAATGAGGGCGAGTCATCTCAAGTGTGAAAGCGTGATGTTTCTAAAGAATGAGGTGATATTTCCTTTCTAAAGCATGAAGGGAGATGTTTCCTATCATGAAGGGCGACTTATCTCAAGGATTTGGGTGATGTTTCCAAAGGGAAAAAGTGTGACAAATAGTGACTTCCCTTCTTGGGATCTCCACCTCGTGACAACTCACTCCAATCAAGTCGCCTTCCACTTGAGACAACTCGCCTTTACTCATGAAGACTAGAGATACAAGGAAAACATGTCCCATACATGTTTCCTTGATTTAAGGATTGTTGATGTTTCCTTTTATTTGTCTTTTATTTGACATTTTTTAAGAAAAAATGACTTTAAGTGATTAAATAATCACTATTTTCCCCAAAAAAGGTAATACTTAGGTAAAGTGGGTATTTTGAGTGTGAAAAAAAAATACCTCCAATGCATATAATGCCTCCTAGTACTACTCATTCAACTTATCCATCTATTACAAATAAAATATCCCAATTTGCGGGAAATTTTTTATTAATTGAAAACATTAAAAAAATCCTAGGGGGGACTTAGCACAATTTCCATGTGACTCAAAAATGATGACTAGCATGGTAATATACATTAGACACTAGACTTAGTAAAAAACACTAAGGCCTCACCATCAATACCTACTCCAGCTTTGGAGGTAATTGAGTGAAAAAACTTTAAAATTATAACTCACTACCAATGGCCGCAAGATATAATTAAAAAGGTAAAAAAACACTAGAGTAATGTACTCATGATTTAGTCTTAGGGAGCTAAGACTTTTACATAGTTCATCATGCTAGCTCATCTCATTACAATGCCCCATAGGGGGTATGGAAATGCGGTATAGAAGAAGAAGAAAAAAGGTGGCCATATTACCCGAATGGACTTCTGAACTCTGATTTTGAACAATTCCTTGTTCAATCTTTGGCGACTCAACTGCAAGTCCACCCTAGTGCAACTTGGTGGATAACAAACTCCATTGCTGAAGAAGAAGATCCAACCTTGTGCCAATAGAGAGACCTTTCTTATATGGACAAAGAGGGTGCATATCCCAAGAAAGACCTCCCTCAAGCCATGCACATGAGTGAATGAATGTGAGACAAGGAAATCCATGCAACTCAATTGAAGGAGTGTCTTCATGCACTTGTGCCATCTAGAGAGAAGTGATGAGGCGCATGAGTTAAGGTGAGTGTGACACCTATGAATTCGAAGAAGAGTGGAGGTAAGTCCGAGCGCTCTAAGTCTAACTGAGTCCAACTAAAGAGTAGTTGAGATGTCATTAAGTGAGAAGTCCATGCATGCAATCATATGTGAAGGAGAACTAAGTGAGGAGAGTGAAAGTGAGAGTGCACTAGTTCAACTAGGAGTTTAATTTCTAGTGAAGTAGTCATGAACTAGAGAGATAGGGAGGTGCCTCAATTGAAGTAGAGTAAATGAAAGGACACGTGTTTGACAGCTGTAGAAAGAAGTGGATTGAAATGAGGGAAAGGGGAAGTGAAATGGAAGAGAGAGGGAGTTAAGAGAGAGAAAGGGGGAGTAAAGTGAGAGAAAAAGGGAGGCGCCTTAGTTCATTGAAGAGAGTTCTAGTTTAACTCATGACTAAGTAAGAGAGAGAGAGAGTGAAGAAGGAGAGAGAAAAGGAAGGCACTCAAGTTTAACTCAACCAACTCATCTCGTAATCATCACCATGCACCACTTCATCCATAACTCATGCATGTGCCCCATTAACTGAAGATACTTTGAGTTTCAACTCAAGATGAGGAGATAGAAAAGGTAGGCGCTCTTAGTGAGGTGAGAAAAAGATGGTAGGCACTACAGTTAACTCATCTCAAGCACCTCGTAAACTCCTCCACGTGCCAACACACCTCCTGACTCAAGCATCCGCCCAGCTTACTCAAACGTGATCTCATTCAACTCTAGTGCATGCCACATCATCCTATGACTCAAGTATGCATCCTAGCTTTGCCACTTGTCAGTGTTAAGAGGCTGCCACGTGTTATACTGTGAGGGTTCCATGTTTCATACTCTTTGGGTGCCAAATGTTATCTACCACATGTCACATCTTAGAACTTCCAAATGTCGCCTCTGCCACGTGTCACACATGCTTGCATGTCAATGAAATTAGGCTCATCATACTCGGTTTCTTGCAAGGAATCTGAATATGTGTTCAAATTCGACATGCAAGCCTCTAAACTAGGCTACTGTATGAAGTGTCATGCATGTAATCCAGAAGAGGCTCAAAAGGACTCTGAACATATCATCAAAAATTCCATGCGGACCTCTGAACTATGTCTCCTCAAAAGAAGGAGAGCCGCCAAAAATAATCATCTCTATCCACTCTCCTGAAAAACATGTACACCATCTGCCTCTAAACAAGGAAATCATCATTGAACCATCTTGTACCTGACCTCAAATGGGAACCAACCTTGGCTCAAAACCAAGTTGTCTCTGTGAAACTGTTTGAATGTCAACCATATAGAACATGCTAGCTCCTAACCCTCAAGATTTCAAATGAGAAAATCCAAGGGTTAACAGGTATATTGCCTTGCTAGGATTTTATTTCAATGATAGATTTACTAACTCCAAATGCAAATCAAATCTGGAATTATTTAAACATGTTAACTCCCCAACTTGCACTCAATGAGCAAATTAGATCAAAAGTTTAGATCAGATTTTGTGATGAATTTCAAAGCTAATTTATATTCAATGTCAAACTTGACTATGTTATTGTTTTAATGTTTCTCTTTGGGTCCGTGTTTGGTGTTGAAGGGTGTTGTTCTGGGCATGGTTATTATGGAAACAGAATGACGGATTCCCTAATCAAACATATGATACTTGGACAGCACATGGCATTAGTGCATACTGTAAAGATCTATGGATTGTTGCACTTCAAACCTGCTCTATAATGGCAGATAAATTAGCCCAGAAAGAGTTTACAGTGATATATAAGAATCAATTTCAAAATGATCTGGCAGAGAATAGAAGTTGGTAAAAGAGGGGTGGCTTGCTCCACAAGCAAGTAATGACTGGTCCAACATTATGTTTCAATTCCTAAAAGAGTATAACAACAAAGGTATTTGATGAGGGCTTGTTAGTATCAAAGCTCAAATCTAGTGCATTTTATCAACTTATGTTGGACACTTTTATCCTTTTCTTTCATGCCTAAATACAGCTTTTTGATTGGATGCGCTTATTGCAAGATTAGTTACAAACATAAGGAGGTTGATCTATGCGTGAATATGCATATTTTAGGGGGGCATTGTTGAAATTTTGGTATGCTCGTTTAACTATAGACAATGTCACATCATTGTCACCCAACCATAGGCATTCACATATGCCACCCTCGAGCACACTAACCTTTACTTAGAAAGATTGTGTTCACAAAGAAAGTCCAATCAGATAAACCCTAGCACAAGTGCTAGCTCAACCAGAAATACTACCAAAGTTGCAACAGCACCACCACCATATAAAGGTAGTGCACCTCCTCAAGGAGTAGCGCACAAGAGAGAGATACCAAAAGACTGAACAAAAATAAACTGTGCAACTGCAGCTATTGCGTCACTTCCTCCAAACTTGCGCCTTGCTTCTATGTAGCTGGGAGAGTGTAAGTGAGTGAACAAATGAGCCAATACATCCTCTATTTATAGTCTTCATGGCCACTAGACTGGGCCAACTTCTTCTCTGGACAAGCGTCTTTTCACTATTACTTTATTCTTCTGGGTCGACTTCTCTTGTAGGGTATTTTAATATTTGTCGAATGGATCTCTTGCTTCTGGAATCTTCTCTGCATCTAAGAAAGGTCATCTAGAAGGGAAAGATCCTCCTGCAGCTACCAAAACATCAACACTCCCTCTTAGCTAGGGAGGCATCTTTCACGATGTCTTCATCTAGTAGTCCATTGACTACTCTGCAATCAGTTGGTAGCACATCGCTGCCACAATGCCATCGATAGCTCGAATCGACAGTCTCTGCAATCAAGTAGCACTCAACTACTCCCAATGTGAACTGGTAGTCTCCATGGAAATCAGCTAGTAGCACACAACTACTACAATGCCATCTAGTAGAACATGATTGTATCGATCCATAGTAGTACATAACTACTATCTAGTGGTGCACAACCACTCCAAGTAGCACACAGCTACTATCCAGAGACACAATGTCTCTCTCCTGCAATCAAAACCACCATGCAATACAACAATCTCTATGATTATGCAGCAATCAGCTAGTGGCACACAACCACTACAATATGCCCTCAGCCATAATCATATTCTGCCACCTCCATGACTATGCAACAATCAGCTAGTAGCACACAACTACTACAATATGCCCTCATCCATAGTCAGGATCTGTATGACTACGCAGCAATCAGCTAGTAGCACACAGCTACTACAATATGCCCTCAACCATAGTCATACCTATGATTATGCAACAAACAGCTAGTAACACACAGTTACTACAATATGCCATCAATGATAATCATAGTAAGTGTCTTTATAACTATGCAACAATCAGCTAGTAGCACACAACTACTACAATATGTCATCAACCATAGTTATAGTCTCATCCAGTAGCACGAAGCTACTCCTATAGTCCTCACAACAATGCGTGTGATGTTTCTTCTCTCATCGGGTCCGACAGTGCATTACCCCCTCAGTCACAAGACTGATCCAGGGAACCCTTGAACAGAGGGGTTAGCCAGCATGAGAAGAAACAACACACCTCCCTCTCATCGAGAGTAGACATTCATCACCTCAAGTATTCCCGCTCCTAGTCAAATCAACATGACTAATAGGAGAAAGACGATGCTTGGGCCATTTGTAACATACCTGTTGACCGCCCATTTAGCAACGGTGGTCAACTCATGTGCCATGAAAATGCATCACCAGATGCAATTATGTTGAAGACAGTATTGGTTCTACTTGGGCATTTGATGCTCCAGCACAAAAATTTTGTAAACGAAATTTCCGCACCCCTGCATGGGTTGATAATGTAATAAGTCTGCATGAATCATAGTTAGGTCAGGTACCTTGGGTGTTTCCATTGGGGGAGTTCCTTTCACCGAGGGTTTTTTATCCTCAGGTTGTCGACCGGGCTTTAGGGCCTGGCCGACTTCCCTTGAGTTTTTCCCTCCACACATGCAATAATTTCCTCCAAAGTGATGAAAGGCGTTCTAATGGTCTCATTTTTTGGTAGCTATTGTTTAGGAATGTTGTAAATGACCATGCCAGACAGTGTAGAAAGTTTCGCGGAATTTCGTCGAGTCTAGATAGGTTTTTTTTAATTAATTAAATTTTTTTTGAGCTATTATTGTAAAAACTGGGTCTTTGGACTTTTGATAGGGGTATTTGTGCTCAAAAGAAATGGAATAGCACCGCCTACACCCATAGACCAAGTTTCAGCTCAGTCGGACTAAGTTTACTATGTCTTAGTCCACTCAAAGTCAGTGTCAGTCAAAACAGCAATTTTAATTGCTAAGGTGACATTATTAAAATGTCAAAACTATTGTAATTTGGAGTTAGTGAGTGAGTGTTAAGGTGGCAATGAGCAAGTTAGACCCTCCTAACCTACCCAAACCCATCCCAACCTTTTCCAACCTATTCTAACCCCTTACACACCTTCTACACTCAAAAATAACACCCCCCTAGGGCAAGTGACGTTTTTCCTTGGTGGAGGTTGTTGTGACTTATTTGGGGCCCCCTCTCATGAGTTATGACTTCCTTTGACTTCCACATCACCTCCTAGGATGGTCCCACTCATTTTTTTTTATTAATTCCCCTCCATTTCTTCATTTTCACACTTTTTTTGCTCCCTCCAAGAGGAGTTACGCCCCCCCTCTTCTAGAAACTCCACAAATGATTTTTTAAAAATTATTTGAGACCTCTCACCTTCCTTG
>JASDQU010305894.1:52100-72457 GCA_032191745.1 Picea mariana | reverse complement strand
TGCTCATCCGGTAGGGTGTTCTAGACACCGGCACCGCTCCTGGTGCGAGTTCTATCGAGAAGTCAATGTCTCTTCTCGGAGGTAGACCCGGTACCTCTTCCGGAAATACATCTCTATACTCTCTTAGGATAGGGTGATCATCGGGACTTGGTTTAGCGCCTTCGATTATTTTCAGTACCTGTATTGCGTAGAGGGGACATCCCTTTCGGCAATACTTTCTCATTTGCAGAGCTGATATTTGTCTCACCGAGACCGGCTTTCGGATCCCTTGGAGGGTTATCCTTTGTCCTTCTTTGCTCACACATTCTAAGGTTTTATGGTAACAGTCCAATTTGACTTTATGGGCGGCCAGCCAGTCCATACCAATCAACAGGTCGTATGACCCCAGGGGTAATACATTAAGGGTTGCTTGGGTGGGGAATTTACCCAACATTAACTGGCAGGCTGGTATGGCCTCTACCACCTTTCTTTTGGTACCAGTGGCTAACTGTATTAACCATGGTTTAGTTTGTTTTCGTGGCTGTAGTTTACACTTATCAACAGCTTTAGGGGCTATATAACTCAAATTTGAACCAGGGTCAATCAAAACAGACACCAGATGGTTGAAAATCATACCTTCCATTTCTACCACTGAAGCTTGGTGGTCAGCTTGGTTATTATCCAAGGCTGCATAGATCTGCGGCACGCTCCTTGCCACATCATTGACCGTGGTAGCTTCCTGCATGTTATAAATTTTCCGACTGTTCTGTTGTCGGTGTGGACAGTCTCTCCGGAGATGCTCTCCTCCGCAGTCCCAGCATTCCAAAGGTTTCCTCTTTGGGTTATCAGTCTTTACTGGTATAGGTCCAGAAGTTTTATTTCCATCCACCGAGGGAAAGTTCTGCTGGAGTACACTCCGGGTTGGAAAGTTCATTCTGTGGTTCTTCTTGTAGTTTTTCAATCCTGAGGATTTGCTCCCCTTCTTTTGAAATCTCGAACCATTCTTCTGTTTCCAGTCTCCACGAGACTCTACCCGATGTCCGTATTGTTCATGACAATATGTTGCCTTTCTTATAGTGTCTTCTAAGGTCCTTGGCTCGTTGAATTCAATTCAGTTCTGGTATTCCTTGGGTAGCCCACTGATGAAGCGTTGTGCCTTCGCCTTCTCTGCTTTGATATAGGGTACATACCTCAGTAAGTCAAGGAATTTATTGACATACTCCTCCATAGTAAGTTGTCCCAGTTTGAGTTCATAAAACTCTTTAGCCTTCTCGTCGAAATACCTTTCCGACAAATACTTCTTCCAGAAGTACTTCTCAAACTGTTTCCAAGACAGGTCCTCCTCGCGGACCCCTTTCATATTCTTAAGGTCTTCCCACCAGATGGAAGCCTTTCCGTTCAGATTGAAAGTGGCCACTCGGGCCTTCAAGTTCTCTGAGAAATCATGGACTCTGAAATATTTCTTCAGTCCAAGTAGCCAAGCCTCAGCTTCCTCTCCCTTATTTATCTCGTCGTCGAAGGAGGGAGGTTTGGCCTTTTTGAATTCCTCAAATTTATGACTCTTGGAAGTCTTTTTCTTCTTTTGTATCTTTTGAGAATAGGAACTGGTCCTCCTGCTGGAAGAACCTTCTAAATCACCAGCTTCCTTCTCAGTGGAATCGTCTGGCACTGGTCCTTTACCTCTGGGGTGGACCCTTCTGGATGTGCTTCTCTCAGTGTGGCCACTGACACGACCACGATTCTGCATCTCAGGTTCATGCTGCATTTGTCGCTGTAGGTCGGATAAGCTCTGCAGTAGAACTGCATTAATTTCGGTTTGCTTTTCTTGTTCTTTCATCATCCTTTCATTATCGGCCTTGCAGCTTTGCAATTCGACCATGAGACTCCTCACAGTGTCAGCTAGGCCTGGAGGGGTTCCTATTGCTCTTCTTTCGTCAGACTCTTCGTCTCTGTTGTGGGAGCCTTCTCCCACCACTCTGTGAGTCACCATAATCTGCGTTTGTAGATTCCCGCGGTTGATCGTCCGCTTGAGTGAAAAGACAAACGCTGGCTATTAGTCAAGAGTTAAATTCATTTTTATAATTTGCGCATAAATTCATAACTCTTTCACATGCATACACAATCGGGTTCTCATTTTCCAAGTTTTAATCCTCGACAAGAGAGTTAAGTCAGGGGATTACTCCTCCTAGGAGTGTTTTGAACGAGGTTTATGCGCGACTCGTGCATGAGCCCAATCAGGCCGAGTGTTGTAACCATGCTCTGATACCACTTTGTAACATACCCGCCACCTAAATCAAATTTTTCCGGTCCTCTGTCAGACTCGAACCCCTAAATAGCCATGGAGACCCAGCGTAAGCTGGCTCTTTCTCTCTCCTTCTCCGTTCCCATGCAATCGTGGGTTATGTTCACGGTTCAATTTGAATGCAATGTCTTTTGTATTTCGCGCCTCGGCGCTACAGTANATGAGCCCAATCAGGCCGAGTGTTGTAACCATGCTCTGATACCACTTTGTAACATACCCGCCACCTAAATCAAATTTTTCCGGTCCTCTGTCAGACTCGAGCCCCTAAATAGCCATGGAGACCCAGCGTAAGCTGGCTCTTTCTCTCTCCTTCTCCGTTCCCATGCAATCGTGGGTTATGTTCACGGTTCAATTTGAATGCAATGTCTTTTGTATTTCGCGCCTCGGCGCTACAGTAATGTCTACTCGTTCGACTCTACAACCACCGAACCCCGACAGGGCTAGCGACCGGCCAATGGGGTCGAATCCCTACAGGATCAGCAATTGGCCAATAGGAACAAATCTCGACAGGGGTAGAGAACCGCCAATGAGAACAAGCCCCGTCGCGTGGTTAGGTGTAATGCAGGTGGCAAAAAGGGAAACTCGACACGGTAGCCGACATGACAGGAGGGGGCCCTACTTCACACGCCACACTATTCCGGAACCCCCCCCCATTAAAGGCAGAATGGCAAGGGGGGTCCGGAATCCACTTGCGCGTCGTCGATCTTGATGAGTTAATCTCGACTGTTCGAGAGTTGCGTGTCCAATTCCGGACCCCCCCCCCCTACCGCTAAAGGTAGAACAATAAGGGGGCTCCAAAATGGAACCTCATTCGTAGATCTGGGCGGGTGGATTCTGGTCGTCCAGATCTACTCGCTGCTTATCCCAAAGCATAACCACGTCCTGGCTTAAGTTAACGTCTTGTTTCCACATCTAACGGTCATTACAGACCCTGAGATCCTTCGACAGGGTTTCTTCCGTTCATCGGGGTTCACCGTCACGAAAATCCGGACTCTCGATCACGGAGCTCCCGAATCTTCAATAAGCTCTCTCTTCCGACCTTAGCCCCTCCTGGCTATGCCCTCTGGTCCATATGACCGCTCCCATAAGACCGCAGCCTTATATCCTCCCATCGGGGTGTTGGACTTCAAATTCCCGACGCGTTCCAATTCCCGCTAGCCCTCCAGGCTAAGCTCTTGGTCCATGTGACCTTTATCTCACAAGACCGCAGCCTTGTCCCTCATCGGGGTTTCGGGGTTTCCAATGCCAAAGTGCATATGTCCACAGAATTCTCGATTCCTCAAATCCGACTCTCCGGTTTGTTGACAGCTGGCCCCTCACAGTGGTACTATCCTCCTCCTTTGATGTGCGGACAGCTGGCCCCCACTCATCGGGGTTTCGCGTTTCGCGATTCCAAAGTGCACTGATAACTTGTCACCGGGATCTCCGATATCCCGATGAGCCAAAACTCCGATGACGGCCTCCTCGTCGGGACTTTCCCCAATGGCCTGGATCTCTGCCACGCGTCCCCACAAGCGGACGGTCCTAATCCAATCTCGCGCTTTCGCGACTTCTAGTACTCTGGAAGTCTTGCCTTCCAAACCTCCGATATGTCGATGGGCTCTTGATCTCGCCACGTGTCCTCACAAACGGGCGGCTCTGATCTCGTCGGGATTTCGAGACTTGCGATGTCCCAACTCCTTCGACCTCAGGAACTCCGATTTCTCGATGCCAAATATCCCGACTCTCTGCGGATTTCTGACACGCGTCCCAAACAGATGGACGGTCCAGATGAACTCTCGGGGTTCGCAACTTATAGCGTCCCGATTCCCTCGACCTCAGGAACTCCGATTTCCCGATGGTAACCCTCGGACAGCTCCGGTCCAATCCGACGGTTGACTGGTAATTGGACCAAGATCTAATGGTCCAGATCCATCCTTCCTGCATACACCCCAGAGACTAAACTCCGGGCATCTTAACCCAATCCAACGACCGACGGAATTTTCGAAGGAGATCCAACGGCTCAGATTGTCCCACCTCGCGCATTTCTTCCACTACTTCGTGGATGTGGAAAGATCAATGGTCCAAATGTTCTCATGGACCTTGGGGAACCTACGATCCCGATTTCCTCGCTATTCACGAAGATAGGGGGAAAAGAAGCAAGAGGTGTAACGCTCTTACTACTTCCGTCAATCTGATGGTCACGAATGACCATGGGTCTTCCGACAGGATCTCATCCGTCGATTTGTTACTCATCCCTACGCTGCTACCTCGGAACCTTAAGAGGATCATTCCTCCTCGTACAAGGTTATTAAGACTTGCCCATTCACATCCTTTTTCTGGGTTCTTGGTGAACCTTTCTAAGAAGGGAATCTCTGTGAAGGGATCTAATCCAGGGCATTTCTGGAAACAGACAGAGGGAAACAAACTCCCGAGGTTGGACTGGAAGTCTGGCTTGGTTCATCTCATGCATAACCAAATCCATTTATCAAAATAAATCATGCATAGTTTCCTCTATTAAGCATATATCTATTCATTCTTATCAAACATTGCACCGACATTCTAACACTGAAATCATTCACAATTTCACAGTTCTATGAGCATATATATACATATACCAGTCTATGAATTTCAAGATGCAATATATATATAAAACACTTATCAGAAATGACACTAGAAGTATGGGCAACTGCTGAGAGGGGTGCTCGTTTCCACCCAACCGTAGGTTCAGCGACTCCCAACGGATTTACCACTAGCCACCCCCGAGCTGAGACCACGATGCTCTGAGACTGCGTCTCTCTGTCTGCCAGTGACCAGGAGCGAAGGTTGCAATCCTTCCTCTCTGCTATCACTCATTATGCGTTCTCTAGAGTTCCCCTCGCGTCTGCCCCCTTCAATCGCCTCTGCCATACGCCTTATCCTCTCGCGAGGTTGCGTGTGGCGCGATTACCCTCGCACTGATCAGGCCTAACGGCTCTACGGATGGGCAGTTCACCATCCCATCCCTCATCAAGCCAACCGCCTACCAGTCTACGAGCCATTAAATTTCAGGGCCAGCGAGCCGCTTTTAGTTCTCCGGGCCAGTGGAGTCCAAATACGATATTTAATTCTCGGTGGAAGTTAACGCCACCTTTTCAGGTGCCTTCCACCGCCATCGTGGTCTCTTTTTCTGCACATCCCCTCATCAGCAGTGCTGCAATAAATTCAGAATGTTATTCACATTCATTGACCTCTTCCTCAAGGTCCATTTACATCACATATTCACATTTATGAGTTTGCCATAGTTCTTGGCCAATCCAGTTATATTTACAAGTTGGGGGAAACAGAGTGTTACACCATTCACCACTAGCAAAATCAGCATGGCTAATCCTGTGAGTGAATGTACAATTCTCCCTTGGTCAAATCAGCATGACCAATCTGGGAGAATGTTTGCCCGATGCTACTTATCTGTGGATGTGTACTGGAGCTTCACAACTCCCTTTTGCATCGTAGCGCGGTTGAATTCCTGCAAGAAACTTTTGAAGCCACGTTGCTTCACGGCTTGCAATACTAGATGCTATATACATTTCCTCTGTTGTACTGAGTGCCACTGTCGTCTGCTTCCTGATCAACCATGAGATCACATTGATCCCAAACTAAAGCAACAACCGGAAGTACTCTATTGATCCACTGCACTCCCTACCCAGTCAAAGTCTGTATAATCATGCCGCTTCACATCTCCATCTGAGGCATATCCCAATCCATATCCGCTTGTACCACATAGGTATCTCAACAAAATGTTTTGTTGTCAACTGGTGTACATGTCTTAGAATCAAGGTAAAAGGTCCACATCCCAATCCTTCTGACTAGCTTCCTTCACTGAAACAAGGGAATCCTCACAGGAGGTCTCATATCTCCTCAAAGTCTCTGAAGATTTTGATCTAGACTCGTCTTTCAGTTCTGGAGAACATCTCTCCCATCTGAATGTGAAGAGGAATACTTTTTTAATGAAAGTCACTAAGCAGCTGACTCTCTTTGAGATTAGGCTCACTCTGAGTCTGCATGCTCCCTCTGAAGCTATGTAGTCTTCAGAGTCATTTTCTCCCTCTGCATGTGTTGACCTCCTCCTCTCCTTCATTACACAACTCTATGTCTGGATAGTCTGCTTCATGTTTCCTCCTGCAACCGTCATCATAGCTCCCTCTGAGAGTTATTACCTGTGACCTACTCGGAACAAGAAACAAGAACAACAACATCTCCATGGCAGCCTCCATGGAATTTACAAGATAACCTGCCTGGAACAAGGTCAACCAAGAACAACTCCTAGAGGAGATCAATTTATCTTTTAAACAAGTGCATTATTAATATGAGCATTTACTTAATGATAGTTGTACCAACAATAATCAAGTGTTTACTAAACTAGCAATAACAATAGAAATAATAGAATTCTAAATATTTGTATTCTAGTTGCAACACTTGCTTAAACTACACCAATATAAAGAAATATCAAACCTGATATGCAAACCTGAAGTTTAGCTATTGTTGTCCCACTTGGGTTGTCTTCTATAGTTTCTTGATCTTGTGCTTGGATAAAAGATCCCTTCTCCTACGAACACCCTCAAGATAGTGATACAATTTAAACATATGCATGTACATACCTCTGGCAAGCAGTGGCAGGCAGGGACACCATCCGACAACAGCGGCAGGAGACGACGAACCTTAAAACTTAAAAGTGCTCCAACTTGCAATCTGAAGATAGTTGGAGATGCACTAGGGTAAGGCACACTAGAACAATAAAAAATTAGTCCCAATACTTCACAGAAACTTTCACTACAACTGGTGTTGGCACTACAACTGGTGTTGCAACTGGCACGAAGGAACTGGCATGAAGGAATTGGCACGAAGGAACTCGCATGAAGGAACTGGCACTGCAACTGCAATTGAGGATCTTCCTTCCAACGGTTAGACTGTTACAAAGGAACCTCGCTCTGATACCATGTTGAAATTTTGGTATGCTCGTTTAACCATAGACAATGTCACATCATTGTCACCCAACCATAGGCATTCACATATGCCATCCCCGAGCACACTAACCTTTACTTAGAAAGGTTTTGTTCACAAAGCAAGCACAATCAGATAAACCCTAGCACAAGTGCTAGCTCAACCAGAAATACCACCACAGTTGCAACAACAACAACACCATACAAAGGTAGCGCACCTCCTCAAGGAGTAGCGCACAAGAGAGAGATACCATAAGACTGAACAAGAATGAACTGTGCAGCTTCAACTACTGCGTCACTTCCTCCAAACTTGTGCCCTACTTCTGTGTAGCTAGGAGAGTGTAAGTGAGTGAACAAATGAGCCAAGACGTCTTCTATTTATAGTCTTCTCGGCCACTAGACTGGGCCGACTTCTTCTCTGGAGAGGTGTCTTTTCACTATTACTTTATTCTTCTAGACCGACTTCTCTTCTAGGGTATTTCAATATCTGCCCAATGGATCTCTTGCTTCCGTAATCTTCTCTGCATCTAAGAAAGGTCATCTAGGAGGGAAAGATACTCCCGCAGTGACCAAAACATCAACAGGCATATCGTATGATGATGGGTTTCGATCCAAATTAATAATTACTCTACTAACACTGTGGAAATATCAGTGACATGCCTTGTGGGCCCTCTCTGGCTAGTGGTTATAACTGAGGTCATTACCTATGTGATGTATTTACTATAAGCTTTTACTAGTGGCATATCCCTATGATGGGAGTCAGTTCCACATTAATAACTACTCTACCCTACTTTGTCACATCCCTATGATGGCATATCGTATGATGATGGGCTTTCATTCCACATTAATTATTATTCTACCCTGGCATAACTTTCCTGCCATAGTCCACGGGGGCTTCACTCAATGAAATTGTGACATAGCACGTTCGTTCGTGGGATATTAAAGAATACCCATAATTTCACTAGATATTGAAAAAAAACCTAAAATCCTTTTGTTGAACCCCCCTCCCAACACATATTTACAATTTTAAAACCCCCTATTTTTACCAAATATCCTAGGTATCCATTTTTTTCATGGCATTTTGATACCCCTTTTTATTTCTACCCTTAGTATGGAAACATGAAAAAACTCTTATAAGCTCACAAATCACAAAAGTAATCCAAAAATAAGCAAACAAGAGCACTAACATCCCAACATAGGGATATGCTACTACATCAAGATAGCCTTGCGTTCGAGGGCTTAGTGTTATTCTAATTTCACCCTTCTTTAGTATCATACACGGTCCTGCTTTTTCTAGAAAGGGGGTTTATTTAACTACAAAAGCTCAGAGTAAAGAACCCCTCTACATTAGTTTATTTTGCATCTCCATATGAAAAAACACATGAAATCACACTAGAATGATGGTTTTAACTTCTTGCAAAAGAACCTTATAGTTGAAGAACCTAGTGGTTTCATTTTGGAAAATGCACCATGAACATGAAGTCTTTCTTTATGATTAGCTTTATTCAAAGATTTTTTACTAAATACCCAAAGGAAAGACCATTGATTGTAGCACACAAAAAGATTTTGGGTTCATGAATGACAGAATACAAAAAATGGGGAGTGGAGGAAATTCTTGTTTATAACCTATATGATGTATCATGTAACCAATAAGGCATAAACGTCGAGATGCAACCAGCTTCATATGTTGAGAGAATGGAAATCAAAGAAGAGTATATTGTAAGTTATTCATGATTCTCAAGTACACTGAAAAATCAGAAAATCAAATGACAAAACATTCCCAACAAATTCTACTTGAGGGATTGGGACTATTGGTTTGAGGTGTAGGGCATTTACCCCGAAATAAAGACACCGACATACTCCATGCTCTTTTGCAAATACATAGAAGGAGACAGGTGTTATTGTGAGGCACCCTCTTTCAAAACAAATTTAAGGAGCTCTTGAATCTTTTGATGTTGGTGAGGACTAATATTTTATGTTTGAACTATTTTTAAGCCTTCTTTAGTTGGTTGACTAGTATTATTATTGCAACTAAGAGGCATCCAAAATTAATGTATTAGGGGCATGTTCAAGATACAATGGAGAGAATCTTCTCTAGAGTGTTGGGTTGTGCACTACAGAGTAGCACTGAAGAAGGTTAAAATATCCACTCTACATGATCTCCAAGAACTAGCATCATTATTTGTTCATTACTATAAAGGAGATGTACTCAAATATTTGCTTGGACTTATTGATTTTGCCATTAAGTTGAATTTAAATGATAAATAGAGAGGAGCACTAGGAAAGCTACAACACTTTGTAGAAAATAGAATGTGTAGAGATATGATGTTTGCAACAATCTACATATATTCTTCACTTGAAGGAGAGAAACCTTCAAGATGGTTGGAGCCCCGTGTGACTAATATTGGGATTACTCTTACCAATATTAATGTAGATCCAAATGATGGAGTGAAAACAAAGTTTGACCTTGACATTTTGCCTCTCCGTGAGAGAAATGAGAAGAAACTATTAGTGCTCAATTAATACCTAGCCCCTCTAACTCTTTTAGAAAAGATCCTAATGGAACAGAAAAAATGAAGCAAAGTTTCTAAAATATTAAGACTAGATGGTAACACTCCTATAGAACTCATGGAAAGAATTTGACTTCAGTTATCCTTGATGATGAATTTGACTTCATCCTTCAAACTAGGGCTAAGAAGGCTAGCATTATGTTTTCTACCTCCTCCCTAAAATCTAGAAAAATTCCTTGATAGGGCTAAATCTTGAAGCCCACCTTTGACTAGCTCCAATATCAATTGTGTGCTATTCTCCTTTCTCAAAAAAAACATCTAATGAATTTCTTAACTCTGATCAGAGAACTCACTGGAAAACCCTTCCCTCAGGGAATTACCTATTCATCCTTGATGTTGATAGGCTTTAACCGAAGCATTCATACAAAGGTAGGTCTTCAAGCTCTTCGAAACTTCATCAAAAAACAATTTTATAAGAATAAAGTACATTTTAGAATCAGCGTGGAAGAATTGGTTTTCACCCAACACTATTTGAAATTCAATAGGAGGTTCTAAAACAATGGGCAATAACTTTGCAATTGTTTATGCTTGCTTGTTTCTTTATTTTTTGGAGCTTTAAGTGGAGAATATGGTCGATCTCTTTGGTCTAGTTAGCTGCAAGAGATTCATTAATTATTCATTTGGCATCATTCATTAATTATTCATTCGACATCTTGCATGGCTCAAAGGAAGAATTGGTTATCTTTCTAGAGAAATATGATACAGGTTACCCTACAATCAAAATCATTTATATTGTCCCTATAGAAGAAGTTAACATTCTGGATATCATATTCTTCAAGGATCCTAATTCCTCTTCTACAATGTATTCAGCACCAAATGCTACCAGAAACCTATGAATGCCTATCAATATGTTCCTTTCAGATTCAATCATCCTACCCATTAGAGGACAACTTTCATCGTTAGTGAGTTGAAGCATTTTTATGTTCAAGAAAGTAGCAGAGATGGCTTCAAGACTATAAACATAAGTTTTTCCATAGAAGTAGAGCTAGAGGGTACCCCTTCAAATTTCTCCTTCCATCTTTTGTTAAGGAGAACTTCAAAAATAAAGATTCTCTCTTGGTTGAAGTTCACTCTTTAGCACTTGACAACAGTCCTCTTATAAGAAAAAGAATACTACATATTCTTAAATTGTGTAGCTATAGATATTCAAAAAATCTCATGCTTAGTGTTGATGTATGTAGCATTGAACATGTACTTCCACATCAGTTTTGTGTCTAACATGTGGAAGTCGTCCTTAATGTCTCTCAAGATTTAGGAGATTCACTTTAATAAAGTGATTATTAAAGTGAATGTACTTTTGTAATTAATGGAGTTTAATTTAAGTCAAATGCGTATTTGGCATTAGTGAGTTAAATTAAATCCTAGCCTTTAGACCATAAAGTGAAGGTGAGATTTAATCTCAGCCTTTGATCGCTTTGGAGATCTAGGGTTTTTGGATTTAGGGTAAAATCAAGGTTATAAAAGGCAGACTATGTGAGAGGAGGAAACACACACAGAGTGAGATAGAAGATCTCATCGATTGGGTGGAGAAGGACCTTCATCCAAGTGTGTAGGCACGGGGTCCGAGGAAAGGAGCAAAGGGGCAACAAAGGAATAGCAGCCAAGTGTGTTAGGCTAGGCTATTTGCTATTTTGTATTATTCCTCGGGTGGGCCATTATCCCAGGACAGGAGCCCAACATTTTATCTAATAAAATCAACAACGTATTGGTTTTCCCTTGGGGGTTTTCCAGGGGTATTTTACCCAGAAATTATGTGTGTTCTTTGTGTATGGTTTCCTTATTTATGCTTCAACTGTAATGTTTCATTAGAAACTCAACTGTGATTTTATTCAATAAATTAATTTATTTGGAATTAACTGTCGAGTGTTGGGTTTAGAGAATTTAACATGGTATCAGAGTGTGATCTCTGAAGGAGGAACCAAGAACACAGATCGTAATTTTTGCAAGTGGGCAACAGCGAGAAATATTTTATTTTCTATAGGCTCGGTTGTAGGTAAAATCAAGAATAAAAAAATATTATAGAAATCGTACAGTCGTACGACCGTTGTACGGATTGTACAACAATAGTATGGTTTCACGGATTGGTTGCAGAAGGTTCAAACTTGAGCAAGTATGATGCAGGGCCGCACGGGCTAAAGTAGTGGCACGAACTGAGGTAGCGATTCGACCACTGGAACAACAACACTGCAAATCAAAGGGATCATGAGTTGCTGCAGAGGCTCATGGGTTGGTCGAAGAGCACATAGGAGGTAGTGTCGGCCCTGTAAAGCCGGACTACAGAGATTAGCCAACAAGAAGGTGTGTACGCAAGTAGATGGAATTGAGACAGTGCGCGGGGGACTAAGGATCAAGCATCGACAAGAAGGGTCGAGAGGCTATCAGCGGGGCAACTATAAGAGAAGCCGCCAGCCAACCGCAACAGGGGCAAGCTTCCACAACAACCACCAGCCTGTCGTAGTTGAGGCAACCACGCAATCGTAGCCGCAAGCCGTCGCAGCAGAAACCAACATGTACAAGGAGAAGCAGAGGACACAACAGGTCGTAAAGGAAATCGTCGACCAGGTAAGGGGCGCGGGGCACCGCAACCACAGAGGGCAAGGGCCACAGGGAAGCCACCACCGCCAGAAGCAGTAGCAATCGCCAGCAAGGCAGTGACGGACCCAGGAAGACTCAGGCAGCCCAGAGAAGTACCCAGGCAGTAGCAGAAGGATGTGCGCAGCCTCAGGCAGCTTTGGGTAGGGATCCAAACATTGGGCAACAGGCAGCAAGTCCGGGCAGTGGGCAACAAAGTCCAGGCAATAGGCAATGGGTCTCGGGCAACCAGAAAAATTCTTCAGTTTTCATGCATAAAGGACTAGGCGCATATTTTCAGCAGATTGTGTTCCCGGCTATATTTCTGATTTGGAGATGGTCGTAATCGGTTTGAGGTTTAAAGACAAGCTAGACATTGCATGAACTTCGTGCTTTGGAAGGCGAGGGTCACATTGGTTCTCATGGAGAACAACTGGTGGGAATTTGCAAAGGTGACCCCACCAAATGATCTGAAGGACCTGGTCGCCCATGAGTTAAAGGACGTGAAAGCCAGAAGGATCATCTTAGATGTCGTGAAGGATCATTCGATCCCTCACATATCTGAGAATAAGTCATCCTGGAATATGTCTGTAGCTCTAACGAATGTTTTTCAGAGCAACATTACAAACAAGAAGATGGTGTTGAGGGAGAAGCTTAAGGACATCAAGATAACCAAATTAGATACGGTGACCAGTTATCTCACCAAGATCACTCAAGTACATGATTAGTTGGCAATTGTTGGGGAAGTTGTGACAAATGAGGAAATGGTGAGGATGACCATAAATGGTTTTTCTAAGCCATGGGCTCCATTCATCAAGGGCATCGTTGCATGCGAGAAACTTCTAGATTTTGACAGACTATGGGATGATTTCATCCAAGAGGAGATTTAGGAGGAATCTCTAGAAGGCCAACATGTTGGTGATTATGAGAATCTGGCCCTTGCTAGTCAGGCAAGGAGGAGCAGGGGGAATACAAGTGGAGAGTCAACTTCACAGGCTGGAAAGAAGAAGGATCTAAGCAAAGTTATATGCTTTGCATGCCACAAGAGTGGCCACTATGCTTCATAGTGTCCGAACAAGAAGAAAGGGAAGAGTCAGCCTCAGCAGGTAGTAGCATCTGCAAAAGCTCAAGTTAAGGAGTTTGCTAAGAAGTTCGAGGAGTTCTTGTTAGTCTCTTGTCTTTTTAGCACAGATTTCAATAGTGCCTGGTTCATGGATAGTGGGGCTTCTCGTCATATGACGGGGACACATGAGTTGTTCACCAATTGGTAAGAGACAGACCCAGATTTGCATGTGGAGCTTGGCACTCATGCCAAGTGTGATGTAGAGGGAATTGGAACAGTGAGGTTCCATGCTTCCAGCTAAAGTCAGGAGGTTTTCTAGAGGTGGCAGATGTCTTGTATGTGTTGATGTTTTTGTATCATCGGGCAAGTATTCCCACATTGGCCTTGGTGTCGGGCGAGTGGGAATCTTTGTTGGCACTCGCATCGCATTTTGTATTTTGTGAAAACCCTTTGCATATTGAGTTGGGGCTTGGAATTGTTGTTGGTGGGGCTTCACACCCATTTGGAAGAAAAAACAATTCTAATTTAATGTTCAGTTTAGAAGGGGTTCCTAAACTCACTCATTAGACTCCTATAAAAGAAGAGGCAATGGGAGGAAGCACCACACATCTCATTGTGACATTATGGAGTTGGCATGAGTGAGTGAGCACTTGTGCCAAGGAGATTGGGGTGGCAATTTCAGGAAACAAAATTCTTCACTTTGGAAAATCAGGCCTAGGGTTTTTGGCTTAGGGATTTTTGTTTTTCTCTTTTTCATCTTTCAGCCAAGGTGGAGACCGCACGTGTGAGGCTACACGTCGAAGGAAGAGCAAAAAAGGCCGCATGTTTGGAGCCATACAGTCCACACGTGTGGACCATACATAATAGTACGAATAATGAACGTCGGTCAACGATCGTACAGTTGCAATCAAAGGAGAGAGAAGACCGCACTTGTGAGCCGTAGAGGCAGGTCGCACGTGCAAATTTTTTGGGCAGATTTCAAGGCCATACAGGTTAAGTCAACCGTACGACAATGACGTCAACAAACCGTACAGCAGGTTTGCAAGTTGGAAGGTTTTTTTGGGATTTTTGTTGAATTTGTAATTTGCTAAGAGGATTGGTTTTGTCCTCAGAATTTCTCAATCAGAAAATTTTACAAAACAAAAATTTGTCTCTTGTGTATGGATGATTTCTCTCTAATTTGTGTTTCTGCTGTAATTTTCTATCATAATTTCAATGTAAAATTATTCAGTGATAACAACCCTAGTTTAATGTTTGAACTTTGAGGTCACTTGAAAGTAATTTTTAGATCTGAAATTGAATGCATTAAATGCTTAAAAATTGACATGGTATCAGAGCATAGGCTCTAGAGAGAGAGGGAGTCATCTCTTGAGACACAAGGTGTTGCAGATTTGTTGCTGCAGATTTTTGTTGCTACATATTTTTGTTGCTGCAGATTTGTGCTCTTGTTTGGACACAATGGTGAGCACTCATAGTGTGGAGGACAAGTTGGAGGGGAGCACTAATTTCCGGGCCTAGAAGGTTAGGATCCTTTTTCTCTTGGAAGAGAATGATCTCAAAGAGTATGTTGAGATAGTGATTCCAGATCTAAATGATGCACAGGAATTGGCAACTCATAAGAAGAGGGAAGTGAAGGCCAAGCGAGTGTTGTTTGATTCTATGAAGGATCACTTGATTCCTCATATTTTCGAGAAGAAGACAACAAAGGATATGTATGATGCTTTGGTGGGCTTATACCAAAGTGGGAATACAAGTCGGAAGTTGAC
Organism: Picea mariana; assembly: GCA_032191745.1. Classification (NCBI taxonomy): domain Eukaryota; kingdom Viridiplantae; phylum Streptophyta; class Pinopsida; order Pinales; family Pinaceae; genus Picea; species Picea mariana. Next base: position 57,248 of record JASDQU010305894.1, on the reverse strand, counting down.
CTTGAGGCATTAGCTCCGATCTGTTGAGATGTCCAGTTCGGATACAGTTGCTAGCTACCTCATGAGGATCAGTTAGATTCGTGATCAGCTTGTAGCCATTGGTGAGGCAGTTGATGACACAGAATTGGTGAATGTAGCATTGAATGGTTTTCCCAGGTCTTGGGAACCATTTGTGCAAGGGATCTGTGCACGAGAGAAGTTGCCATCATTTGACAGACTGTGGGTTTATTGCATCCAGGAGGAGGCTCAGATAGAATCCAGGAATGGCAAGCAGAGAGGTAATGATGATGACATTCAGGCCCTAGATGATCATGCTAGGAAGTGCAAAGGAAATGGTTCTTGGAAGAAGAACACGTGGAGAAAGGCATCTCGAGAGCAGAGAAAGAAGAAGGACCTTAGTAAGGTCAAGTATTTTCAATGTCATAAGAAGGGACACTATGCTTCATAGTGTCCGGAGAGGAAGAAGGGCAGAAACATGACACAACTAGATGTAGTTGCGTCAGCAAGGGCTCAAGCCAATGAGTTTTCCAAGAAGTTTGAACAGATAGAGTTCTTACTTGTTTCTCAGACTTCCTTGGGCACCATATTAGCTGGTGCATGGCTAATAGATAGTGGAGCCACACTTCATATGACGTGAGTAAGGGATTTGTTCGAGAGCTTCACAAAGTCTGACTCAAATATGTATGTGGAACTTGGTATGGGGACCAAGCATGCAGGGCAGGGATCTGGAATAGTGACATTCCGAATGGAGTGAGGAGGTGTGTTGAGAGTGATGAATGTGCTATGGGTGTCAGATCTCAAGAGGAGTGTGCTCTTAGTCTCGGTGATTGAGAAGAAGGGCTTTGAAGTATTGTTCTGGGGTGGACAGGTGTTGATCATGCCCAGAGGATCTAGCTCAGACACAACAATTGTTCTTGGAGTTAGAGAGAGCAACTTGTACAGGCTAAAGGGCCATCATATGCAAGCTATGGTAAGCAGTAGCAAAGTGGCAGAGAACAAGCAGGTAGCTTTGAAGGTTGTGCAAACTCAGAGGGAGTCAACAGGCTCAGAGGGAGAGTCAATCGTCCAGAGGGAGTCTACCTTCAAGTTCAAGTGGGAGAGAGGAGTCTTCCAAGACTGTCACGAAGGTGTCAAGGGTTGAGATCACCATGCAGGATGCTCAGAAGCAGGAGGATTCTAGGAGCAGGTTGTCTTCCAAGAAGGGTCCAAGTCAAACAATAGGATTTGCTTCTATGTTAGAGGGATCAGTGGTGGTAGCGGATCTAGTGTGGGAGGCAGAGCCACTTCCAATGTGGGAGACAGAGCTACTTCTAGGTGATGGTGGAGAGAATACCTCCCTCGCTATGAGGGAGTGTTGATGTTTTTGTAGCATCAGGCAGGTATTCTCACATTGGCCTTGGTGTCGAGCATGTGGGAATCCTTGTTGGCACTCATATTGCATTTTTTTATTTTGTGAAAACCCCTTGCATATTGAGCTAGGGCTTGGAATTGTTTTTGGTAGGGATTCACACACACTTCAAGAAATAAACAATTTTAATTTCATGTTGAGTTTGGAAGGGGTTGAGTTTGCAATAAACATCTCGACTCACTTCGATCTGTCTCTGACCTATGATGTAGATTCGATATGCCTTCGATGATTCACTGTACCCAGCAAATGTGCCCTTCCTTCCAGAGGGTTCTAGTTTTGATCTTTTCACCTTGGGTACGTGAATGTATACTGGACACCCAAATATCCTGAAGTGTCCTACTTCAGGCTTAACTCTGGTGAAGGCTTCTTCAGGAGTCATGTTCTTCAAAATATTGTGAGGACTTTTGTTCTGCACATGTACTGCAGTCATGGATGCTTCTGTCCAAAGAAACATCAGTAAACTCTGATCATGGATCGTTGCCTTGGTTGCTTCCACAATAGACCTGTTCTTCCTTTCTGCAACTCCATTATGTTGAGAGTTGTAAGGAATAGTGTACTCCCTCATGATCCCTACTTCAATGCAGAAATCAATGAAACACTTGGAGGTATATTCTCCTCCATTATTTGATCTCAAGGTCTTTATCTTCCTTCCGGTCAGGTTCTCAATCTGAGTTTTGAATTCTTGGAATCTGTCAAGGACTTCTTCTGACTCCTTGGATTTCAAGAAGTAAATCCATATCTTCCTTGAGTAATCATCAATGAAAATCACATAGTATAGGTATCCACTCAAGGAAGCAATTGTCATAGGTCCACACAAATCTAAATGTATTAGATCCAAGACTCCTTTGGATCTGTTGTCACTACTGAAAAACATCCCCTTGGCATTCTTTCCAAGAGCACAGCCTCTGCAAACGCCATCATGCTCAACACGAAGTGGTGGAAGTCCAGTCACCATATTCCCCAGAGCGGGAAGAGCTCTGTAATGTAAGTGAGCAAGTCTTATGTGCCAAAGCTCACTCGGACTAATAGAATCATGTACAAGTGCCTGAATTGGATGAATTGTCAATTTGTACAAGTTGTCTTCTCGAACACCAATTACATTGGCTGAATCCATACTAGAGTTCTTGTGCCATGCAAAAAAATTTCCATTGGAGAAGGAAACCTTGTAGCCTTTGTCCTCTAAGGCTGAAATAGAGACAAGGTTCCTTCTCATCCCCGGTACAAACAATACATCACTCAAATGAAGTGGAATACATGTGTCTAGTTGAAGGGAAGTGGTTCCAGTTCCCTTCACAGCATATCTAGCATCGTCACCAAGTACAACATGTAACCGAGAATCCTTCTCTACTAGTTCAGTGAGATTTTCTTTATTTCCAGTCATATGTCTGGAAGCACCACTATCGATTAACTAGACATTATTGCTAGTAGGAATCGTACCTAAGAGGGTTGAGATGAAGAAAAATTCTTCAGCAGGATCCGTTCTGGTGTGAGGTGGATCTCCATCAACGTTGGTAGTGGTTGAATGCTTCCTTCCTTTCTTTCGCCTCCTTCCTTTCTTTCGTATAGGACAGTCTCTGGCAAAGTGTCCATATTTATCACATATGTAACACTGAACTTTTGACATGTCTTTCTCCTTGTGTTCATGATCCTGATGTGGCTTTTGTTTCCTCTGAAATCTTTGTGTACATTTTCCTCCTCCTCTGCCTTTCCTTGCATGAGAGGCAAGTGCATGACTTTCATCATGATGGGAACTATGTGCACCTGTCACTACAAGTCTTGTCTCCTCCTGAATGCAGTCTACCCATAATCGATCAAACTTAGGCAATTTGGATTGCCCACTGATACTCTGGATGAACGGCTCCCTGTGACTTGGAAGACTATTGAGGGCTAGCATTACCAGCTCTCTATCTGAAATGATTTCTCCAATGGCACCTAACTGATCTCTGATCTCAGCAATTTTCATGAAGAAGGTGGCAACTGTATCTGCCTTGGTCATTTTAATATTTTGAAGTTGGTGCTTCAATGCAATGGCTCTATTGGTGTTCTTACTTTCAAACAACTTCTTCAAGGCATCGAACATCTCTTTGGCTGACTTCATTGAGGAGATGTGTGGAATAAGATGATCTTTCACAGAGTAAATAATTATCTTTCTAGCCTTGGCGTCATTTTTCTTTCACTGAGTTTTGTCTGACACATCTGTTGGTTTTGGTACAAATTTCATTAGGTCACTCTCTTCTAGAGTGATGACTAGTCTTGATTTCCAAGAGTTGAAATTAGTGACTCCATCAAGCCTATCTTCCACATGAACGTTGCCTACCATGATTGCAAAAACCCTAGAAACCGAAATCTGCAGAAACCATAGGACCAAAAATCCAAACTTCTTCAATTTTCAATCTGAAAGTGTTATGAACATAAATATACATATAAATAGATATTCATAACATAATAATTAATAACTATTAATAATGAAAGGACATGACTATTGGTTAAGGGCACCCCTACATGGGTATATAAACGAGCTCTCATTCTCAATTGTATATCATCTCATCTATTCATATGTTATACATTATTCCTACATGGATTATTATGTTATATTTCAAGTATTTTGGATAATTCTTGTGTGAGAGAACTTTGTTAATCTCATCCCTTAAAAATGCTTTGTCCTCAAAGCATACTTTATGGAAGACTTATCTCTTGTGCTAGCTTGTAATTATTGTCTCATGCTTCTTCATTATTGAGTTAGTAATTGTTGAAGACCTGAGACGATAGGATCTTCTAAGCGTTGAGCAAAACTGTCAAATTGTAAAGGAGTCTGCCCATCCTAATTCGATCTTCTGTGGATTTGGGTTTTTATAGGGTTCTTGGAAAGAACTTGATACATTTCTACTCCCCTGATAGCTTCTATTTTGACCCGCACTTGTAGTGGAAGTAATATTCTTCGACATAGCGGTTATTTGTTTCTGTTGATACATTGATTGGCTGAAGTATCGATTTTTGTGATTAGGATGTCGATAAGGCATCCTCGCAACTTGATCTTTACTTCTTATACTTGCATCTTTTTCTTGATTAACTTTTGGATTTGATTCTTCTTCATATCTATGGCTTGTTTGTACCTCGACATTTGAAAACTTCTTTACCTCAGTTGGATTTGCATCCTTTTGAGTTGTAAGGTTGATTGGGTCTGTCATCGTTTCCTTATCGACTAATGATGTTTTGCGATCTAGTTTTTCTTGTAAAGTCTTCTTATCATGCTTCAACTTTTTAATTCATGTTAGTAAATTTTGATTATGAACCCTTAGGTGTGAAAGTTCTTCTTCATCTTCTGATTTGTCGGCTTTATTTATAATATTTCGATTCTCGGGCTTTTCATCTTTCATCTTTTTAATTTGTTCAAGCAATTTTTTATTAAGGTTCTTCAAACGAGAAGCTTCTTCATCATTTCTTGATAATTTCTTCCTGGGATCTTGATTCTCTTACTCCAAGTCCTCGAAACGTTGTTTTGTATCCGTTGACTTCTTAATTTGAGTAAGAAGTTTTTCACTGTGATTTTTTAAACGAGATATTTCTTGGTTTTATCAGCAATAACTTCATCATATTCTTTTTGCATTTTTTATATCGAGTTCTGATTATCTGGAAGGATCACCTTCGAGATATCTTTAAAGTCTTTTGATGAAGGTGTTATCGATTTTGACCTCATAGTAATGTCTTGAAGAGTCATCATCTTCTTTTTATAGGGAAAA
>JASDQU010305894.1:41317-52050 GCA_032191745.1 Picea mariana | reverse complement strand
TTAAAATGAAGGTACCTAGACTTTTAAACCAGGGTAGCCCGATAATGATGTCGATTTCTTCTCTATACATAGTTGTGACATTGAATTGAGATATATATTCATAATCATCAATTGTTACTTGCAATTCTTTAATTTCATATTATGTCTTGCAAAAAATATTTGTCTTTTCACTTATGTTATGCTCCGAAATAAATAATTGATTCGCCAAATTAATATTAATAGAATTCTCATCCTGGGTCATGTTGATAATGATGTTAACCTCTCTTCCTTGAATAATCCCCTTTAATGTAAATAACCCATAAGTTGAAATGCAACATCCTTCATAAGAAAACCCTCCTTTCTTCAATTTTGAATTCTCCATTTTGAAACTTGACTTGATTAAAAATATTTTAACCTTTCACTTGATAATAAAATTCCCAATACTTTATAATATACCCCTTGGTAATCTTCTTATAATATATATATATATATATATATATATATATATATATAATTTTCCTTATTCACTTATGACTTCAATTAATAAAGTTAACTTTTTTTTTTAATTATTTATAACTTTTCCTTCCACCTTTTTAATATTGTCTCAATTGACTTATGACTTGTACGATGTGTATAACGTTTCCTTTAACCTCTTTATCACTTTTCCTTTCACTTAATAATATTAATTTAATATAACCTTTTCTTTCACCATTTTGATATAACCTTTCCTATTAATTTAATATAACTTATCCTGTGTATAAAAGTATTTTCCTTTTAATATTTGTATAAAATATAAAAGTATCACTTTTTCATCAAATAATATGATTTTGATTTCTTATATCTCCGTATTCACTTTTTATATTTTGTATATTAGTTTGACTTCCTCTTACTAAATAATCTTTGGAATTCACAAATTAATGAACCATGACTTAAATTGACTTGCCTTGTGTTATTTTCCCTTGCACGTAAAGGGTGCCCTTAACCAATAGTCATGTCCTTTCAGACATGTCCTTTCATTATTAATAGTATTATTTATTAATTAATTATTATGTTATGAATATCTATTTATATGTATATTTATGTTCATAACAGAAAGTTCCAGTTGATGCACTGGACTAGATCGTACCTGCTTGTGAAGAGATTAGGCCCAATGCTCAAAGGGGAAGTGCTAAAACTAGCTTGACAAGGAAAAAGGGTAAGGGTCATTTTTGCAGTGGCAGCAAGAAGGTGACCGCTAGCTTGGAAAGGTGTTGGAGAAGCTTGTGCAATGGCTCTTTCAGGAACACTGCTCTGATAACATGTTGAATTTTTATGCTAGATCAACTTGTTAACATTCTATTCAATTTTCCATAGTGTTAGCTCTCCAAGAGTCACCCTAGACTGTAGATCATGTGAGCTTGGTAACATACAAATCTGGTTTTAATGAGTAGAATTCTCAAATGGTGGAACAAACTAAATAATTGTCAAAACTTACACTCATGTGACATCAAGAACATACTCTAGCAAAATTGGCTTCAAATGAACTAATCAAATGCTCAACATGATATGTTATCCACCAAGTTGCACTAGCTAGATTTGAAGATGAGCCGCCAAAGACTGAGCAGACAGATGCTTAGAAGTCAGAGTTCACAGATTCAGCAGGTCTTTTAAAGACCACTTTTTCCGCATTTCCATCCCTCCTGGGCATTGTAATAAATGACTTGAGCATGAAAGTTGTAAAAGACTATTGGCCACCTAAAACCTGGGTACGAGTATGTATTGTAGAATGTTTTTTTTCACTTGTTAATTATTTTTTGCCTGCCTTAGTGGGCGATTAATAATTTCTAAGTTTTTTCACTCAAGACTGAATCCAAAGTTGGAGTATGTGCTGGTGGTTAGGCCTTGGCATGGTATAACCAATGTCTTGTTAGAATATAATGGATGTGCTCGTTTTACCATTGACAATATCTCTATTGTTACCCAACCATAGGCTGAAGCCACCCTCCGAGCACCTTAACCTTGACAGAGAATCACTCTGGAAGCAAACTCTAGGCTAGGTAGCCAAACAAAGGGTAGTGCATCTTTCCCCAAGGATAGCGCACCAACAAGAGTTGATCAGATGTTCCAAACCCTAGCCAAGAGATAGTCCAAGCCAAACGTGATCTGCTAGCTGCAGCAGCTACAATGGCAGCTCTCCTCAAACCTGGGCACAAGACTGGGCAATGCAATGCACACAAGACTGGGCACTGCAATTCTGAGACTGCCTGCCAGAATGAGAACTGGCCTCCTGTATTTATACTAATTCTGACTAACTACCTGGGTCGACTTCTCATTCTGGGTATCTATCTGTTCAGTATAAATTATTATTTATGGCCGGCTTCTTCTCTTGGAAGCTAATAACCTAATATAAATTATCTTCTTGAGCCGACAAGTCTTCTAGGGTTGTTAGCCAACTCATTAGCGTTTCTTCTTGCTTCCCGGAGTATTCTATCCTTGTCAAGTTTACACGTGGAGGTAAATACCTCCCGCAGCTACCATAATATCAACACTCCCTCCTAACTAGGGAGGTATTACAGGTAATGGTCTTGAGCACAAAACATATCATTCACCCGGTAGCATCAATATAGTTATATAGACTAGATCATGACTAGATCATGAGCACCATCATCATCATCAGCTGCATCATCTCTCGAAACCATACTCTATCTGAGTAATCAGACATGATGCTCACTCCACAGAGTGATACAAGAGTCATTCTTCTAATCTAGAAGAGTAAATGTTCTGAACCATTTTCTGTCTAGAAAATCTCTGTTCATCATTCATCTGGCTGATAATTATTTCCAATAAACTGTTGATAGTCTTCAAGGCAATCAGAACAAAATAGAACACAACTATGTTTATCCATAGTAGTACATAACTACAATCCAATGGTACACTACCACACCAAGTAACACACAAGTACTTGATCAGCAACGTATAGTCACGAACAGTGGAACACATCCACCACAGTAGTATACATCTACTGTCATACAATCTTCATAACAATCATCTGATACCAACCTGCCCAAAAACAATGTTATGATATAAACTGAATCATCTAGGCCAATCTTTCACTCACATCTGTGAGATCTGAAAGAATATATGCCCTCAGAGTAGAACAATGAGATATCTGGACTATTCTTCTCAAGCAAGGAAGAATAACTATCCTGTCTTCTGAACTTGGACCATTCCCCACCCTAGGCCATTCTTCCTACACTAATCAAAGTGCACCCTGGAGAGAATGTATAAACCCTAAGGAATGCATGTCCCTGATTGTTGAGCCTGGACCATTCCCCACCATGGGCCATTCCTCCTACACTAATCAAAATGCACCCTAGAGAGAATGTATAAACCCTAAGGAATGACTGTTCGGACCATTTCCTCTGTTAACCACAAGAGGAAAAGACTGTCCTGTATCAACCTCCAAAACGGACCATTCCTCATGTTAACCACAATGAGAAATCGTTGTCCGGCGAGGCGGGCCAGTCTTCTTGAGTAACCCTCAAGAAGAGAGACTGCCCTAGACCACTCCCCATGTTAACCACAATGGGAAGTCATTGTCTATGATACATCAACAATCTGGACCATTTCCCATGTTAACCACAATGGGAAATCGATGTCCGTCAGAAATCTCCATCCACTTTCCGAACATGAAAGCATCTGTCCAAGATGGACTATTTTTCAATCTTGAAAATGAATGTCCTCAATAATATTTTCAGTGCTCCCTCCCAACCTGGGAGTCATCTCTTCCTTTTTCAATAAGGAAGTCGTCTCCACGAGCTCCAGCTTGAGACGCAAACTCTTTCATCTTGGATAGAAGCTTTACCAAAATGTCTGCTTATTTGCTCATCTGTGGAGATATGTATTGGAGAACCACTTTCTCCTTTCTGGACTTCATCACGGATAATGTAATGCTTGATTTCAAATGTACTTTAGTCTGGAACACTGATTTTCTGTGAAGGCTTCATGTAGCTCTGAACAATAGAGTATATCATTGTTGGAAAACTAGAACATATCCATGTGGCACTTCTTCTGTCATCATGAAATCTGATCTACTGAGTAATCATCTTGATGTCATAGGAAATCTTCACCATGCTTCTGTTGTGCACTGGAGGTTCTCCACCAAGTTATCTTCTTCTATCTGCATACAAGGGTCTCTTTCTAGTATGCCTCAAAGTCTTGAGATTGCTCTTCATACGCTCTTTATTCAATTTCTCTGGAGAACATTCTTTGCATTCATCTGATGTAGAACTCCAACTCATGGAAGTTGCAGATGATATAATGACTCATGTAGAGATAAGTCTGGTTTACTGGAACAAGTAATCATCATAGTCTTCTCCCTCCATCTGGGAGAACCCCTAGTTTTGGATCTCGCAGTGCTTTCATTCATAAGTCTTCCATACACTGTTCTTCATCACGACTTTCAGTTCCTCTACTTGATTGCTTTTATTGAGTTTATATCAGGCTGACAATCTTGTGATTCTTGATACAATGACTGGTTGTTCTGGCTTCTCTTTCTTTCTTGGAATCTTCATGTGTTTCTTTAGTTCTCGGGTCCATGGAGTTTCTTATAGATTCCATGCCCTAAAGATTCCATCATAGGATCACGGATGTGGATGGACAACCAGGGATACTTTAAGGCTTCTCTTTGAAGAATACGTATTGTCTTTCATGGCTACTATCATGGATATATACTTCATCATCTTCAATGGATCATAGGATTAGCTCCCTCCTAATCCTTGATTCATGTATGAGTGCATATAATCAGCTCCCTCCGTCTAATAGAGTCCACGCTTCCATCTGCATCCTTATTGTCTTCTGCAATATATAATTGGCTCTCTTGTCTAACAGAGTCCACACTTTTGTCTTGTTGTCTTCTACAAAACGTCATAAGTCTTTTTCCAATTTCCTCTCGATTGTTGACTTCTTTCTGTCTTTGCTTCTTCTAAGTCTCTTCATGATTGATTCGACTTATCTTGCAATAGCTTCCACATGATTTGTATTTCATCCTTTCATGTGTATTATCTAATGATATCTATTCTTATCTTGTTGTTCTTCCATAGGTATAGTTCTTCTTGGAACACATTATCTTCCAAGAGATAGATATACAAGATATGTACAGAGACAATGCAAATAAGATATGTACAAGAAATGAGAAGAGTTTTGTTACCTTTAGAAGAAGAAGTCTCTTCTATCCTGCTTAGTCTTCTTTGTAGGTTCCTTTTCTTCGGCAATTGATGCTTCATGTTTCTCCTTCCTTTTCTTTAGCTCGGGACAATGATTCTTGCAGTGACCATACTTTCGACAATTGAAGCATTGTACTTCTGAAATGTCTTTCTCTTGATTTGGCTTCCTCCTTGAACCAAACTTCCTTTTGTTCCTGAAGTTCTTGAATCTTGCTGTGAAGGCTTGATCATCATACTTCTTTTGGGGTTTCTCTTTTGCACTGATCCTTGATTCTTCTTGAGCACAGCAAGTCCAAAGTTCTTCAAATGTCGGATACTCCTTTCTTGTGTTCATGCTTGTGGCAAATGCATCCCACGTCTTGGGAAGACCATTGAGTACTATGTTTACCAACTCCTCTGAGATGATCTCTTCAATCGCTTGTAGTTGATCTCTTAACTGAGAAATTCTCACAAAGTATGATGTTATGCTGTCATCATCATTCATCTTCATGTCACGGAGCTCATTCTTCAAACTCATTACTTGTCCAATGTTTCTGACTGAGAAGAGGTTTGTTAGGGCATCGTACATCTTCTTCGATGAGTCAAGATGGGAGATGTAGGGTATCAAGTGGTCTTTTATGGATTCCACTGTCATCGTCTTTGAACTTCTCCATAGCTGCAACATTCTGCGATTCCTTCTCTTTCCCTTCTTCAAACTCTGGTTTCACGATCTTTCCTTTCATGATATTTAGCACTTTATTCTTGGCAAGGATGAGGTCAATCCTTGTCTTCCATGCTCTGAAGTTAGAGGCTCCATCTAACTTGTTCTCTGACTTCATAGAATAAGTCATGGCTGCTTTGACTAGGTCAAACCTTAGATTTGACCACAAACTCAAACTTCACATCTTGGCTTGCTGAAAGTATCAGTAGATGCGCTACGCTAGAGCGCACTGATCTATTCGGAGATTAGGTCAATCCATTCACTTAAGGTGCCTCAACAAGAGGATTAGGGTTTCTGCAACTGCTCCTGCTAGTAACCCTAGCTGCAGTGTCTTGGAAGTTGCTTCTGTTAGTAACCCTAGCGGCAGTTCCTCAACGAGCTCAATATCCTAGCGGCTATGTTTCCTTCCAGCGTTTAGGCTGAATGAAGGAGGTGTGGGCCTAAAACCTGTTAGAATATAATGGATGTGCTCATTTTACCATTGACAATATCTCTATTGTCACCCAACCATAGGCCGAAGCCACCCTCCGAGCACCTTAACCTTGACAGAGAATCACTCTGAAAGCAAACCCTAGGCTAGATAGCCAAACAAAGGGTAGTGCATCTTTCCCCAAGGATAGCGCACCAACAAGAGCTGATAAAATGTTCCAAACCCTAGCCAAGAGATAGTCCAAGCCAAACGTGATCTGCTAGCTGCAGCAGCTGCAATGGCAGCTCTCCTCAAACCTGCGCACAAGACTAGGCACTACAATGCGCACAAGACTGGGCACTACAATTCTAAGACTGCCTGCCAGAATGAGAATTGGCCTCCTGTATTTATACTAATTCTGGCTAACTGCCTGGGCCGACTTCTCATTCTGGGTATCTGTCTGTTCAATATATATTATTATTTCTGGCCGACTTCTTCTCTTGGAGGCTAATAACCTAATATAAATTATCTTCTTGAGCCGACAAGTCTTCTAGGGTTGTTAGCCAACTCATTAGGGTTTCTTCTTTCTTCTCGGAGTATTCTATCCCTATCAGGTTTACACGTGGAGGTAAATACCTCCCGCAGCTACCATAATATCAACATGTCTAGTATCTAAATGTATACGATTTCATGCTAGGTCATGTCTATTGAGTCATATGGAAATTACGCTAGGTCTCGATAGTTTTTTTTTTAATGTTTTAGAGAAATAATAAATTTCCCGCAAAACGGAATTTTTTAATGTAAAGTCAATAAATTGTAAAAATATGGCATCAACCTTTGTCAGATGCCATGTTTGTGCTCGTTTTCTAAGCCAGAGCACCCTGTAGACCCATATTCCCTTGTTGTCTAGGCAAAAAAGTGATTTTAATCACTCAAAAATGTATTTATCTCGAAAAAAGACAAAAAATGGTCATTTAATTAAATTCCCTAAATTTTAGGAGAAATGCTAAAAGTGAGGAAACATGTTGGGGACATGTTTTTCCTCGGTTTTCAGTCAACTCAGAGCTTGGGCGAGTTCACTGGAGAGGAAGGCGACTTGTTTAGTGATGTGTACAAGGGAGATGATCCCAAAGCTAAGTTCGACCCTCCCTTGCTAGGTGGCGCATTAGGGAAAGATGGCGCACATCCCTATGCTAACGCTCGCCCTCACACCCTAGTTCTACTCCACTCCACCTCACTCCTATTCACTATGGTTTCACTCCACTCCACCTCACATCACTCCACTCCACCTCACATCACCTCACTCCATCTCCCCTTCACTATATGCGCCACTCCCTCATCACTAGCGCATTCTCTCTTGGGAATTGCCACTCGGAATGTAATAAATAGAAGGTGACCCCTCTCCTTTTAGCTAGTTGGAGTTTGGGCGTCCTTGTTATCCATTGTTGTAATATCTTCTCTATATTGGAATCAAAAGACTTTGGAGGTCGATATTGGTGTTTGGTCTCACATGTGTGGATGGATTGTTGGCTTGTGAGGTAATATCATTTCAAGGTTCTTTCTCCTATTTGCATGGTGGCTATGGTAAGGATATTGTTATCCAATTAGAATATATAGCTCTACTTGTTTGTTAGTCTATATATTTGTTTTATGCATTTGATGCTTATATTCTCATGTTGGCTTTTTGTTTAAACTAACGTGGAACAAAGTCTCTCTTGTAGGAAACACAGTTATTTGCAGGTACTTGTAAGAAGCTTGGAGCATGAAAGACCACCCTTTTGGAGAATCAAAGAAGCTTGTTTGCTCCCTTGCTTTCTCTTGAAGCACTTCAAAAAACTTCCTCCCACTTTTTAACACCAAAGAAAGACTCCATTGCCCAAGGGTTCTTGAGGCTCAAGCAAAGGCTCCACAAAATCAAAAAATGTCTTCCTCCTTCTCTCTTTCTTGGATTGCATGTATAACTAGATTCAAATTTAAGTCATTATCCTCTTTCTAGTGTTTGCATGCAAGATCTAGATCTATTTCTGAATTTATTATTAATACTAAGCCTAGATCTAGTTTTTATTAAGCAATTTTCTAAATTTTCTTGCCAAATTTCTAAGTAAAAGTTGTTGTTTGCTTTTCTTTAATATCTAGTCATTTGAGTATTCTAACTTTCTGTTTTAGGACAGCGAACAGAAATACTCAATAGAGGACTTACTTAGTCTCTTCAAGTCTCTAAAAAAGTCTCAAAACATTGTCTTTTTTAGTGCCTAAATTCTTTGTGAAAAAGCCTTGTAAAAATTTCTACTTTTAATGCTTGTTTGTATGTCATTTTCTGTTCATTCTAATAACTTTTCATTGCTGGTTTTTAGCAGGTCCGTCTTGATACAAGGAAGATTTTGACCTCTTTACGATCCAGGATCGAAGATTTTTCACTTCAGGATCCGGCCTTTGAAAACCAAGACTCAAGGAGTCCCTTGTGTAGTAGTTAGCTTAGTAATCGATCCAGTTCTATAAGGATCCCATTAAAAGGCAAAAAGAGAAAAGAGAACTCAGTTCTCGTTGTAATAGGATTAATAAAAGTGGGGCCTTGGAGACCAGTTTCTTCATCCCCATTAGGGGGATTTGTGTGTTGTGCGTTTGTCTTTGCTTTATTTCCTTGAAAGTCTCATTATATGATCTCACAAACACACATACAAGCAAAAGGAAACTTAACACACATAACACTCAAATCTTGCATGCACTTAAGCTTAAAAGTAATTTCAATCTTTATGCATGCTTAGCTTAGATTTTACTTTCTGCTATCAACAATAAAGTATTGCAAAGTTTAATTTCACTTTCAAGTTTCTTGTAAAGTTTTCATTTCAGTTTCAAGCAATCTTCAAAGTTTTTTTTCCTTTTTGCAAAGTTAAAATAAACCTTCCCCACAAAATTGTTTGTGCGGAGTAGTTTAATTAGGGAAATCTCAATAGTTGTTACTTCAATGCGCGGAAAACACCTAAGGGGAGTGTGTGAAGTCAAACGGGAACTTTGAGATCTAGGTTCTCCTTGTTAGAATATAGAAGATTGTGCTCGTTTTACCATTGACGATACCCTCATCACACAACCATAGGCCGAAGCCACCCTTCGAGCACCTTGACCTTGACCGAGAAGAGAATCTTGGTAGCAATCCAATAGCCAAGAGAGGCTAATGCACCAAGCAAGAATAGCAACTAAGTTGAACAGATGATCCCACCCAGAAGCTAGCGCTCACTTTCCCAGATCTCCCAGAAACTTGCGCACCAAAACTGCAACTACCTGCATAGATTTGGCTCTCTCTGCAACTGCTGAGATGATGAATAATGAGAACTGGCGCCCTGTATTTATAGTGAACTGGGCAGGCTAACTGGGGCCGGCTTCTCCTTCTGGGTATCAATAAATTCATTTTAAATGTATTTGTCCAGCCGACAACTTGTCTAGGGTTTCCTTCAATTCTTTGCTTCCTTCCGGAGGATTCTAGTCTCGTCATAGGTCACAATAGAGGTTCATACCTCCCGAAGCTACCATAATATTAACACTCCCTCCTAGCTAGGGAGGTATGGTCTTAAGCACAACAGACCATTCAACTGGTAGCACTACGAGCACCATCATTATTATCCAACTGGATAATCTCCTATGACAACTAGTACAATATCAATTAATAGAACACACCTGTGTCTATTCAGGTAGTACGCAACTACTCAAACCGTGAAACATAATCACAAATAGTGGAACAAATCCACCACAGTAGTATATCTACTATCATATATTCTTCATAACAAACATCTGATAGCAACCTGCATAGAAACAATGTTATGATAAAAACTGAATCATCTGGGCCAATCTTTCACTCACGTCTGTGAGATCTGAAAGAATATCTGCCCTCGGTATAGAATATCAACAATGGGCTATCTGCCCCATTCTTCTCAAACAAGGAAGAAGGATTATTTCTGATTTCTGAGCCTGGACCATTTCTCACCTTGGGCCATTCTTCCTACACTAATTAAAGTGCACCCTGGACAGAATGTATAAACCCTAAGAAATGTTTGGACCATTCCTCACCCTGGTCCATTCCTCCTACACTAATTAAAGTGCACCCTGGAGAGAATGTATAAACCCTAAGGAATGACTGTCCTTGATTGCTGAGCCTGGACTATTCCCCACCCTGGGCCATTCCTCCGACACTAAACAAAGTGTAACCTGGAGAGAATGAGTCTGCCCTAAGAAATAACTGTCTAGACCATTCCCCACCCTGGGCCATTCCTCCGACACTAAACAAAGTGTAACCTGGAGAGAATGAGTCTGCCCTAAGGAATGTCTGTCCTGCATCAACCTCCAAAACGGACCATTCTTCGAAATTGCTCACAACTGTGAACTTCAAAAGAATGACTGCCCGGCGAGGCGGACCATTCCACTTGACCACTACTCAGAGTGACTGCCA
>JASDQU010305894.1:27631-41217 GCA_032191745.1 Picea mariana | reverse complement strand
TCCTTTATAGTTGGTTGTTGCATAATTTGATTTCATTTGATTCCATGTGTTGTCGTTGTGACTTCTTAAATTTGTTGTATTTGTTGGTCTCTGATAATATCTTGTCAAACAATGGTTATGTGATGCCCTGTTCCATGAATATTATTGAGTATTCCATCTTCTTCCTTGGTAATGTGGATGTTGATCTTCTTGTCTTTCTTAAAACCGTTCTTGGTAATGAGGGCATCGATATGGTTTCACCTTTGATGGTTTTCCTTTGTTCTTCACATCCATATCATTGGTCTTGTTTTTCGAGACAATGGCATCCTCCATCTTTTGTGCTCAGTTTCAATACTACCTACTTTTGAGATAATTCCATCATATTTGACTTTGATATTTTCAAGTTGGAGCTCAACTTCTTCCATTATCTTTTGATGACCTTCATGAATCTCGTCTTTAGGAGCACAACTCCTAAATAGATAAGAGATATGAGTTACACAATAACTCCTTAAAGAATAGGAGAACCTCCTCCAAATACCCCAATACATTCCTATATCCAAATCACATATTCCCTGATCTAATAATGACTACATTACCTCTATATATACGTATTCATGTGTTGCACATGTGGGCCCTTCACACACACACACACACACACACACACACACACACACACACACACACACACACATATGAGTGTGTGTGTGTGTGTGTGTGTGTGTGTGTGTGTATTGTTTATTTATTTTTTTTTGTTGAGCCCCCAATATTCCAAAAATGCTTAGCCACACCATGTTCTCTCGTGGATTTCAAGGAGGTTTTTCATGGACGTAGCAAGTACTGATATCTAGTGCCATGAACCACATGTAATAAATGTGTGTGTGTGTGTGTGTGTACCGATATCCGGTGCCATGAAGCACATGTAATCAAGGAATAAATAAACAATACACACACACACACACACACACATACATACATATATATCTGTGTGTGTGTGTGTATTGTTTATTTATTTATTTTTGTTGAGCCCCCAATATTCCAAAAATGCTCAGCCACACCATGTTCTCTCGTGGATTTCAGGGAGGTTTTCCGTGGACATAGCAAGTATCGATATCTAGTGCCATGAACTACATGTAATAAATGTGTGTGTGTGTACTGATATCCGGTGCCATGAACCACATGTAATCAAGGACCCAAATTTCCATTACTCATTAAATGTGATATACCCCCTCTCTAACTAGCACTTTTTCTTCTCCTCGATGCCACCAACCTAAAACAATGGTTGGTTGCATTGGAACAGTCAAATGAAGAGTGTTGGGCTGCTTTACAAACTAATGAGACCATGAAAAACAAAACAAGGCCCATTAGGATTGACAGATCCATCCTCACTTCTTTCACAAAGGTGACCTTGTCCTTGCCTCTAGCCTAGCTAAAGAGAATTTAGGCCCTAGGAAATTCAAGTCCTTGTGGGGTGGCCCCTTTATCATCTAATGATGCTTGGAGAATGGGGAATATGAAATTTTCGACCACGAAGAAGAATGATATGAACACAAGGGGGGAATGTGTGTGCGTGTACATACATACATACATATGTATGTATGTATATGTGTGTGTGTGTGTGGTACACACACACACACATGCCCCCCTTGGGTTCATATCATTCTCCTTCGTGGTTGAAAATTTCATATTCCCCCTTCTCCAAGCATCATTAAATGATAAAGGGATCACCCCATAAGGACTCAAATTTYYTAGGGCTTAACTTCTCTTTAGCTAGGCTAGAGGCAAGGACAAGGTCACCCTTGCGAAAGGAGTGAGGATGGACCTGACAATCATAATGGGCCTCATTCTTTTTTTCATGGTCTTGTTAGTTTGTAAAGCARTCCAACACTCTTCATTYGATTGTTCCAATGCAACTAACCATTGTTTTAGGYTGGTGGCATCAAGGRGAAGAAGAAATTCTAGGTAGAGSGGGGTATATCGCATTTAATGAGTAATGGATTACATATACAACTACCCCATTGCATATGCATTTAAACCCATATATGCCACCCTTGGGATCATATCAAAGTACCCTCCTTTGAAAATATTTGTCCTCAAAACTCTACAGTTAAGGGATTTACATGCAATAAAAGCAAGTAACACGATTTCCTTATATTCCTACTTTCCTGTTGCCATTGATGATGATCCATCCATCAAAACTCATATTTATTTGGTGTTAATCCTTTATAGTTGGTTGTTGCGTAATTTTATTTCCTTTGATTCCATTTGTTGTTGTTGTGACTTCTCCAATTTGTTGTATTTGATGGTATTTGATAATATCTTGTCAAACAATGGGTTTGTGATGCATTATTCCATGAATATTATTGATTATTCCRTCTTCTTCCTTGGTAATGTTGATGTTGATCTTCTTGTCTTTCTTGAAAACGTTCTTGGTAACGAGGGTGTCGATACAGTTTCACCTTTGATGGTTTTCCTTTGTCCTTCACACCCATATCATTGATCTTCTTTTTTGAGACAATGACATCCTCCATCATTTGTGCTCAGTTTCAATACTACCTATTTTTGAGATAATTCCATCATATTTGACTTTGAAATTTTCAAGTTGGAGTTAAACTTCTTCCATTATATTTTGGTGACCTTCCTAAATCTTGTCTTTAGGATCAAAACTCCTAAAGAGATAAGAGAGATGGGTTACAAAATAACTCCTTAAAGAACAAGAGAACCTCCTTCAAATACCCCAATACATTCCTATATCCAAATCACATATTCCCCCGTCATATAATGACTACATTACCTCTATATATACTTACTCACTCATTTCACATGTGGGCCCTTTACTAGGTTGACCCCTATTACAAATACAATATATATGCCCCTCTTGGGTTCATATCATTGTCCTTCATGGTCTAAAAGTTCATATTTCCCCATTTCCAAGCATCATTAGATGATAAAGGGGCCACCTCATAAGGAATCGAATTTCCTATGGCTTGACTTCTCTTTAGCTAGGCCAAAGGCAAGGACAAGGTCACCCTTGCTAAAGGAGTGAGGATGGACCTGCCAATTATAATCGGCCTTGCTTTGTTTTTCATTGTCTCGTTAGTTTGTAAAATAGCCCAACAATCTTCATTTTATTGTTTTGGTGCAACTAACCATTGTTTTAGGTTGGTGGTGTCAGGGAGAAGAAAAATTGCTAGGTAGAGAGGGGGTATATTGCATTTAATGAATAAAAGGACCTCTATGCCATAAACAATATGGAGGGCTTGAAGTTCATGGTAGTTTTGACAAATGTTCAATAACCCCATAAATCCAAGAACAACACATGGATCCAATTGGTATTGTGCTTGTTTATAGTGCTTTAAAGCATGGTTTTGAGTACTTTATTGATGACATATACTTAGCCATTAGCTTGAGGATAATGAGGAGTTAAAAACTTGTGTCTGGTGTTAGCAACGAGAGTTACCCTTAGACTGCTAGAAGAGTAAGCCTAATACCCATTTGAATATGAATAATTAAATCAGGTTTTATGCTTGGGTGGATCAACAAGACTAATTGAGAAAGGAGAGGGAAGCAAACTAATTGCAAATTCCATTTGGGCATGAGGTCATAAACACTCTCCAGATTGAAGGCACTCAAGTTGCATATCAGAAAAAAGGTTATATAATGATGGAAAGAACAATGAAGAGAATGACAAAGAGCAGAATATCCAGCAAGTAGGTATCTTCTCTGCAGAGTGAATAAGAACAACACCTCAACAAAACAATGATCAATGAGCAAGGCACAACAGATCCTCTGGTGTTCAAGAGTTTGTAAATCAAAAGTAGTTATGATCCTCAAAGTCTGTAATTAGTTCAAGTGAGAAGACAAAAAAAAATGGAAACAAAGAGAAACTAACAATCTGATAGAACAACTCTCATGAATCTTCAATGGCAGAAAATGATTACAAACAGGCCCTTGGGCTAAGAAATAAGCTTATTTCATCCTCAATCACTCTCGAGCCTCTGGACTGAACCATTTTACAATGTTTTTTCCCAAAATATATAGGATATCCTCTTTATAAAGTTGAGGGATCTGCCATCTTCAGACTTTTTCAAAACTAGAAGAAGTTACAACAGAACAATAAAAAATTCCAAACAAACTGCTAGATTTTAAGGTTCAGTTCTTGACTTAATTAATACATTCAAATCACAAGAAAACCGCACGCGTTCAGTCGAAAAATAGTTGGTCCTTCTCGTCCACATGATGACTTGACAAGTACATTCTAGCTGGTAGATGAAAAGACTTGGTCTCAAACTGACTGTGTGGTTTTGCAGCGTCCATGTTAAACTCGTTGCGAAAACTCTTCCTACAACACTTCTGCAATGTGTACAAGCTCACTGTGAAATCTTTGTTTCTGATTGTCTTCAACTTCAAGCCTTATTTTAGTTAAGTGTAGGTTGTATAATGGTTTTGACTTCTCTTTATGTTTCAATCTCTCTTGAATTGTGCAACAATTTGTAGAAATTTCAACTGAAGAGAGGGACAATTCTCCTTCAAGCATTTGAACCCCTCCGACTTCATGACTTCTCACTTCTGTATATAATTTAACCATTACTATGTGTTAAAATTGCTCACTGTTCACATTTAAATCCTTAACACTTTCAATTAATCACAGTGTCATCATACTCAAAATAATATGCCTTCCAAAACAAGCTACACAAGAATTTTGTTTACTCTCACTTCTTCTTTTTAACATTTAACACAATTCCAATGAACACACAGTCATTTGTATCGACTCTGTTCAAAATCCAAACCATCAACCATTGTCATAAATCAATTCTTCAAATCAAACACATACACAAGTTCTTTTAAAATCGTGCTCGATTCCATTCCTCAATTCAATTTAACAATTAAATTGCAATGAAACCATACTGTTATAGAACCCGTGCCCATCTTTGATGGTGAAATCAACGATATGGTGCATGATATCCATCAAACATACACAGTGGACAGCCAAAACACAATCATCAATATTTCAAGTTGCAATAATCCTGATTGGCAATTTAAACACATAGTAACAACAACCATCATTTCAACTTATACGATGTTGTAGGAACACACAGACCATTCAAAACGCAAGAGCATTTATGTGACTGTACATGTCTAATTACTCCGAATCAAAACATCAAACGATGTTGAGTTATCAATCCAATACAAGAAGACAACGACTGTATGCTCAATTCCATTTCTCAAATCAACCAATTTAAACCATGTTGAACTATCAAATCAATTGCAACAATAAAAGAATACATTGATTATACACCAATCATAAAAACCATTGTCAACGTTATTAATGGAAACAACCAATAATCAACCACTTTTGACGATACTCCACCAACTCATAACAGTCAACCATGTGCCTGACAGGAAATAACTGGTTCATTTATCAAAATCGAGCTTAAAATAATCAAGGGTGGGCTCTGAGTAATCAAGGGTTTGCTCGGTGGAACCAACTATAGAGGAGAACCCTTCGAGACAACACGGTGGACACACAGGCCACATAACCATTTGTTTGCAAGATGGGTGACAGTTCACAGTAGGCAGGAGAGATTATGAACAGAGGAGCATAGGTTCCTCACTGGCCAATAAATAACACCGAGAACACGCAGGGCATAACCCTTGCGATTTTCCCCAAAAAAACAATAATGTTGATATAAAAGAAGAGCCATGAAATAGAAACCAACCCTTAAAGTGAGCCTCTTGGCATAATAGCCATCATAACCCACTACGCAGACACCAACAACATAACGAGCCCACTACCAGGTGAAAATGATATGTGGTGACCCAAGGTGGTTCAAAATCAAACACATCAACCCCATAACACCAAATACGACTAGTAAGTTTACAATAATTGTGTGGAGATGGCCAACAAGTCTAGACCAAATGAAACCCTTCAACCAAAACCCATAAGACAACAGAGAGCCTTCATGGCTTCCACCACACAAAATCATCAATAAAATTGTGACTTCAACTATCCATTTTTTTCATTTACAATGAATACACACAACCAACCATTCCAGAGAAATATCACAAGTTTTCATAGTTTCCAGTCTCAAGAAAAGCACAGACCAATACATCATCGATCCAATATCTATTTCATAACTAGATTGAGTTCATGGATGGCGGAAAAGACATATCTGTAACCAAAAAGCCTTAAAAGCGAGAGCTTGGTCGAGTAGTTATTTCCTTGCCTGAAAATCAGAGCTTAACCACAACGAACAACAATTGAACAATAACCAAGCTAGGGTGACGGCCAGTGGGAGAGGTATGGAGTGACGTGCAGTAAATGCACGTCGCTTCCATTCTCTACTCATTCAATTACTTAGTACACGCCAACCAACCATCAATTAATCCATGCATCGAAATTAACATCCATTACTTTCCAAGTGCACCACCCTATCCAAACTAACCAATGTCCAAAACCATAACACATATCGAATGTGCCTTCATATAAATCAATACATCGTATAGCCACTAACTCTGTTAGCTAGGACTAACAATAATTCTTTTAATTTCATTTGCATATAATGTAGCATAGCATAGTATAGTATAGGATAGCTCCTCTTCCTTGGATTTTTTTTCTTATATTGCTTTTATCTCTTATCACGACTAACATCTGTTTTTGTGCAGGTGTAACATGTAATAGATCATGGCGCCAATAGCATTGTAATAACAGTTCACATAAGCCATCATGACATGGAATTGAGAATTTAGAGTAACGAAACCCACACATACATGCATTATCCATCTGTTATTTGTTGCAAATAGAACCAGTATTCATCATCATCATGTAGGACCCTGTAAGCAGTGTCGAACAACAACATAAATATCAAATAAGAAACTCATTTGATCCTCCAATCTACAAGGGGGTCCCACCTACTAGTATTATATATGTATCATTAGCTTATAATAATAGGCTTTTAGCAATACTTTGTGGGCAAAATCCTCGTTGCGATTTTTATCGTCAACAAACTGGCGACTCCACAAGGAAATTTGTTTTCAACAGATTTTAGAACTTAGAACACATGGTTTAGCAGACCAAGAACAATAGGTCGAGAAGATATAACCATGAAGATTATGCAACAGGGGGAAGTGAGCGGATTTAATGGAAAAATGAATGGGAATTTGGGAATAGCTCATGAAAAATGTTAAGTATGAGGGGGTTTATCCCTATATGCATAATCATTCAATCAAAATCTTCTCTTTACTTCAAGGAGAAAAATTATGGACTTGCTCTTTTAAATTCTCAAATGGACGAAGAAATGGAAAGCAGAAGCGAGAGATAACCAATTTCTTTAAAAGACAACAATGACAGCAGATAACAAATTCAAGTGTGCTTTCAAGGGGAACATCGTAACAACTGTGTAAGCTTGATTGTTATTGACTAACAATATCTTGCAGGAGTGTCACTGTGGCAGAATTGATCCAACATCTTATTCTTGACCAAAATCAACTAAAAGATGAAAAAGAAATAAAAATCATGACAGAATTAAAATTGAAAAATTTAAAACAACAGAAATAAAATGATAGAAATGTAAAAGCAGTAGGAAAATGTTAAAAACAGAAAGCATAAATCAAACTATTGTAAAAGCATAAATGAAAAAAACAGTGGAAAAATGAAAGCAGAGCTAGACTACTAATATACAAAAAATCCAAACAACGTTAAAACCTTTCAAGTTGGTTCCACGTAATGTTTCAAGTGAGAACCGTTAGTGTTGTAGGAAAACAATTGCTCATGTAAATCTTTTAGAATGTAAGAATCAATACCTAGAACAAAAGTGATTTTGAAAGGACCCAGACATAGTTTTTGAAATTTTGAATGTCTCCCCCTATCAGCATGAGTTGAATCCCACAGCAGTACTTTTTCATTGAATTTAAATTTGATGGTCTTGACACTCTTGTTGAGATACTTATTAACGGTTTGATGTCTCCTTTTTATATTATCCAAGGCAAACATCCTTTTCTCTTCCAAGGCTAGGAGTGCATTTATCCTTTGTGAAACATCAGAAGAATTTAATTCTTCGATCTGTTGTAGCATCAACCTTAAGGAAGAAAGTTCTAGCTCAATAGGCATGAGGGCTTCTTGACCATAAACAAGCTGGAAAGGAGTGCAACCAGTGCTTACCTTGGTGGTAGTTCGATCTTCCCAAAGGGCGTAAGTGAAGAGAGTATGCCATTGATGAGGCTTATCTTCTATGATCCTTTTAACGATTCTTACTAGATTTTTGTTAGTAGACTCTGCCTGCCCATTTCCTTAGGGATAATAAGCTGATGAGGTGAAATGTTTAAACCCCAACTTAGCTAAAAATTGGATCAACTTAGCAGAAATAAAAGCGGGACCATTGTCTGTAATAATTTCCAATGGAAGATCAAATCTGGAAAAGATGTTACTTTCAAGGAAAGAAATTACCTGATCATCTGTCGAATGCTTAAGTGGGACAACTTCAACCCATTTTGTAAAATAGTTTGTGGCTATCAAAATAAAACCTTGTCCTGCTGAATATGGAGGATTAATAGGACCAATAAAATCCGATCCCCACTTTGAAAAGGGAAAGTCTGGGAGGACAGGTTGTAATCGCATGGCTAAAAGGCGTTCTTTCCCAACAAAATTTTGGCACTTGTCACAAGATCTTGAAAAAACGTAAGAGTCACGAAAGATTGAAGGCCAATAGTATCCTTTTCTAATAATCTTGAAAGCAATGGTTTTAGCAAAAAAATGGACTCTTACACGAATGACCGAGTTTGGAGAACCATGAGTTTCTTGTAACAATTTTTGTGCATCCTCATTGTTTACACAGCGAAGCAACACACCATCAACCGATCTTCGAAACAAGAAGTCTCCTATAATGACATATCTTGTGGATTCAAGACGGAACCTTCTCCTTTGATGAGTGTCTAAGTTGTCTAGACACCATTGGTTTTGTAAATAGTAAATTAAATTCTTATACCAGGGATGTTCAGACACCGGAAGGATTTGGTTATCGATGTAAAAGAGAGCTGATAGGGAACTATCCTCTTCATCAATTTATTCACTATTCTCAGCTTGTTGAGCTAAGTGAAGGGCTAAGTCACGTCCCTTAATACTGGTAGAAGTCACGATATTCAAATCATGCTCCTGGATATTGGCAAGCCAATGTGCAAGCTTCCCTGAAAGATAAGTCTGTGAGAGAAAAAACTTGACAGTAGGTAAATGGACTTTTACCAATGTGTGCTTACCTAAGATGAAGTGGTGAAACTTCTCAACAACTTTAATAAGAGCAAAAGCATGTTTCTCAATAAAAGAATATTTAAATTCATCACCAGACAAGCTTTGACTCATGTAAGCCACTAGTTTTTCATTACCTTGGTCATCATTTTGCATGAGGACAACAAAAGCTGCTTCCTCGGTGGCATTAGTATATATCGTGAATTCCTTCTCAAAATCCGGCTTCGCCAAAACCGGTGTGGAGCTGATTGCTTTCTTGATTCCTACAAAATCATTTTCGACATCATTTGTCCAAGAAAAAGAACGATCTTGATTAAGCAAATTATGAAATGGTTTGACCATTACAGCAAAATCGGGAACAAACCTACGGACGAAGTTAATAACCCCCATAAAAGCTTGGACCTCCTTCTTGGAAGTGGGTGCAGGCAGATTCAGGATGGCAGTAATCCTCTCGGGATCAATGCTTA
Source organism: Picea mariana (assembly GCA_032191745.1). Classification (NCBI taxonomy): domain Eukaryota; kingdom Viridiplantae; phylum Streptophyta; class Pinopsida; order Pinales; family Pinaceae; genus Picea; species Picea mariana. The sequence goes on along the minus strand of JASDQU010305894.1, from coordinate 31,533 downwards.
TTCCCGAATCATAGACAATGTGTCCAAGGAGTTTGCCCTCGGTAACGCTGAAAATGGATTTAGAAGGATTTAGAGAGATGTCAAATTTCCTACATCGCATGAGAACTTTTTTTAGATGACCGAAATGATCTGATCGGATTTTAGAGTACATTGTTAAGTCGTGAAGGTAGATCTGAATGATCTTACCGATCAAATCGTCGAAATCTATTTGCATAGCTCTTTGAAAAGTGGCACCTGCATTAGATAAGACAAAAGGCATACACTCATAAGAAAAGGTACCCCAACGACTAATAAAGGTGGTTTTATATTTATCTGCCCTTTTTACCTTGATTTGATTGTAACTGGAAAAACCGTCAAGTAAGGAAATCATTTGTGACCCTGCAACTTGCTGCAAAATCATTTCCATGTTAGGGAGAGGAAAGTGATATTTTATACTAGCCCAATTTAATGCGCGAAAATCAACCCATAATCTGATTTGACCGATTATCTTTTGAACAAGAACCAAATTGGAAACCCATTCATAATACTTGACCAGAAAGATGATCCCAGCTTTCAAGAGTTTTTCCAACTCCTTTCGAATAGTTGCTTCCAGTGTTGGGTTGATAGGTCTTTGTTTTTTCCTAACTGGTTTTATGCCTTCCTTAATGGGGATAGCATGTTGTATAAGACCAGGATCAAAACCACAAAGATCCTCATAAGACTAAGCAAAAACATCTTTAAATTCACCATGTAGCTTGGCAAACTTCATTTTCTCTTCATCAGAATATTGGGCACCTATTTTAACATTCTTTGGGGACTCAGATGTCCCAATGTTCAAGGAAAAGGTTTCACCCACCTTCCTTTTCGACTCTTCTTCATTCTGTTTCTCTTTATTGCGTACATCGCTCAATGAAAACAAACTCTCTAGAGGAGTCGAGCCTTTAGGAATTTTGTTATCTTCTATGGATATGATTTCCTTGGGCTTATAGGGTTCATTTTGAATGAAAGCACAGATGCTCTCATCGCTAGGGAAGACCTGCCAAGATTCTATATTGTCAGGAATATGTGGACGATATAGAGATTGAAAAGTACAATCAGGTCTATGTGGCAAAAGTTGTCAATTAGGAGAGGCTGCAAAAACAACTAATCGATCAACCATTGAGTTCAATTCCCTCTTAACATGAGTGATGTTGAAAGATAATAGGTTCGAGATAAGTGCCCAAATAGTTTGGGTATATCGTTTCATCAACTTGTTACCAGGAGAATAAATCTTACGTACAAGGTTCACAACAAGCTCAGAATCTCCAAAAATTGAAAGGTGACCACAACCAAGATTATAGGCGTTTTCAATGCCTAATAATAAAGCTTCGAATTCAGTGACATTATTTGTGCAAGCAAACTCCAACTTGTAAAAAAAATTATAAATCTTCCCAATAGGAGAGTATAAGATTATGCCAGCTTCATTACCTTCACTAGAGCATGAACCATCGAAGTGCATGTGTCACATACCATCATCTAAATCAATCTGTTCCAAGGGGACATTATCTTCCTTAGCAAAGATGGAATACACCCCTAGGTCCTCTTCGACATAGTTCACATTAGGTTGGGTAACACTTTCGATGTAAGGTGAAATCCTTCCTGCTCTAAGGACTATAATGTTTTTACCATTTCGAGGAAAGGATAAATGTGTTCCGTTGAGTGAGATGTATCCACCCGTTAAATCTTGCCAATCTCTTCCCAAGATGATTGAGTAATTGCTTACTGGCATATCAATTACCTTAATACTAAGGGTTGTCCTTATTTTAGGGTGTGCGCACAAAACTAGTGTCACATCTTTAATCTCACCTATGGTCATTTGTTGTAGATTATTAGAGGATAGCATGCTTCTGGCGTTCTCATTTGTATAAGACAAGCCTAGCTCTTCCATAATAATCTTTAACATCACACTTGGGCCCGAACCACCATCAATGAGGCAACAATGGGCAATCTTATCCATAATCTTTACAAAAATATAAAAAGGGGGATTTTTTACAGGGTATCTAAAGTTATGTACACATACTTTATTTACAAACGAATCCTCTTCATTAACCTCTTTAGAGAGGTTGGCTACAACATAAGCTTTTCCTTCCATAAATTGTTTTAGATGCCTTTGTTGTTCAGGGACGACAACCATGTCCAGGAGGGTGGCATTTGCTTTGATGTTGGCCAACTAATTCAAAATATTGTATTTGGAAGAGGGAAGAGGGGAAATCGTTCCTTGACTGTCAAGAACCTTAGGAACCTGAATCGTAGCAGCTGGAGATGATGATCTTAGGCTAGAATAATTGCGGGGAGGATCATATTTGCCTTTGAGAGTGTAGGATTTGTTCCTAGTATTGATGATCATGACATCCTCTGGCTCTGCAAAATCTAGGACAACGATGGTAGTTTCTGGTCTTTTACCAAAGATCTTAACTCTGGCACTCTTCCTTACCTCACATGTGGATTCCTCGCAAAAGTTACACCAATTTCGAGGTAAGATAGCCTTGGGCTGAAAATTATTGTCGATTGGATCTCTAAAGGGGGGTGCAGAAGAGGATGAAGCTCCATGGGTTAGAGGGGAGACATTTACCTTTCGCTCATACACTATCATACAATTATTCATATGTTGTACTAGTTGTAAGGGGGCGGACATGTCTGTCTGTTTAACCAATTCTCCCTGGGGAAGACCTGTTCTTTCAAGCTGTTCTTCATACTCTAAACAAGTATGTAGAGTGGAACCGAGGTTATCAATGGATTTTTCCTCAAGCCTATGACGATAGGGGAAGGTAATGCATTGTAGTAATGCATGAAAGCATCTTGGTTCTGAGGTCGAATGAGCTCAGGGATTTGATTGTATAGCTTAGTGAAACGCAAGTTGAAAGACTTGATGGTCTCACCATCCTTATAGGCGATGTTATTGTACTCCCATAACTGCTCAGTTGGGCTTTTAAATTGCCCATAGGTGGACCTGAACCAATAGACTAACTCCTCCCAAGTAGACATAATCTTAGGAGGAAGGTCAAAGAAATCAGCCGCAGCCTTTCCTTCCAAGGAATTGATGAATAAGCGCATGCAAGTATCATTGTCATTTGCTTCTATGTTGTGACAAGCATTAGAAAATGCCACCAGGTGTTCGTTTGTAGTGACAGTGTTATTCCCCGAAAACCTAGGGAGATGCTCCTTGAATTTAGGAAGTGGACGAGTAGCAGGTGCTAGGTTAAGAGGAGAGGACACATGCCATGGTGTGGTTGTGGCGTCTTCTTCAAATTGAAAAAGCCCATACTTTTTGATGACTTTGGTGGGATTTGTGATAGATTGGACAGGGATACAGTAGTTGTATAAGCTGCCAATCACTGACGACGCTGAAGACTGAGAGGAGGAAGCACTTCCAGTGCCGCCAGAGCCACCACTAGATGCCATCTTGTGGATGATTGGTGAGGGAAAGAAAGACGAACTAGAAGAATAAGACAAAGTTCTCCTTAGAGGACCTTGTTGGGCTCACAACACAACGTTCTTTCTTCCTATTTCAGCAATAAGATTTATTTAAGGTGATAAGCCTCTTCTTCTTCTAGAAACACGAGAGTCTAAGGACATGAAAGTAAGGCCAAAACTGAAGGAACAAGAAGGTTACTGTTGATTTCTGGGTTATCTATGTCTAGCTTCCCAATGTTCTTGGGCACTAATATCTCGTGCAATTGCTGCCCAAGAATGATTAAGCTCAACACGAGTATTGGCAGTGTCTAAAATGGTGTTGAAAAAATTCAAAGCAATGTCGGTCTGATCTTGAAGATCAAGCTCAGTATTGGGCTTCCTTGCAACAGACACAGTCATTAAGAAATAAAACAGTGAAAAAATTAATATCAGAAAAAAAAAAAAAAAAAAAAAAAAAAAAAAAAAAAAAA
>JASDQU010305894.1:11962-27527 GCA_032191745.1 Picea mariana | reverse complement strand
AATTAAGCACACAAATTAACTAGAGAAATATTGAAGATCTCCCCAGTATGGTCGCCAAATAAATGTTGAGGAAAATATATGAAATGATCTTACTCAAACATTTTCAAATCTGCCTTGCTAAAGCAAGATAGATGGGAATATCACCCTATGTTTATAGCCATCAAAACTGGTATCCTAATTCACAAGTATTATTTACATGTGCTAAGGCTGTTTTTTTTTATAATTAAAAGCTTGCTGAAAAAATAATTTTTTATGTAATTTTCTGAACATATCAGATGTTGAAATAGATATAGAGACAGAAGTAAAGACACTAAGTCAATAATCAACACATATGAGACATAAAGCAATCCTTTATTTCATTCCAATTCATCAAAGAATTGTTCTCTTTACAAAATTTCTTGAGGAAATTTTGGACCAAAGTCAAACTTAGACGTCCCTGATGAAACATAAAAAAAGGATTTCTGACATAAAATAAAATAAAAAAACTCAACTTGAAAAGCTAAATCAGCTTGCCATAGATTGTTGCTCACTAGACTCTACACAATAGCATTTGTCAGTCATGAAAACTAATTCACAAACAGACAAGTCTACACAGACTATCAAAGATAGATCAACACCTTTGAAAAACAAGTGTCTGAATGATGCAATTCAACCCTGAATCTTGTTGTCTACAATAAGACCCTGCTATCAAAAAAAAAATAGGCTTCTAATGAATTAAGGAATGAATGAAAACTGAATTATCTCAAAAAACTTAAAGAGCAAACCTTAGTATGCTTCTCCTTCTATGTTCCTTTGTTGCTCCCTTTTCTTTTGCCTTTAAGCAAATTGGAATTGGTTGAAGTAGTTGAACTACTTCATCAGTTAAGTTAACAAAAACTCAACCAACTTTTTTAGTTAAGGGGGGAAAGTAATAATCATAATAAGGGTTTTCAAATAAATAATAACTAGTAGGTGGGACCCCTTGTGACTCACTCCCTTTAGCTTTTAACAATCATAACACAACTAGTTAATGAAACAAAACATCCCTCCTTGTGACTCCCATCATCACATTCATATTTGACAATTTATCTCAATGATTTGAAATTATTCCAAAATATACTACTCATATGTCCAAAATAGTATGTTGTCCAAAATTTTTGAAGTCAATTGTTCTCAACAATTAATAAATAAATAAAAACTTAAAATCCATATTTCCCACTCTGAGATGCAATCCTTCCCTTGTTGTTGCTGTCACCTTTTGATCTCTCTGAATTTGCCTTAGGTTGTGCTGAGCCTTTAGGCCTAATATCGCTTATCATGTGAGAGCAATCATCCCTCAAATGCATGCGGGAGGACATGGATTTATCAGAGCCATTGGAGGGTGAGGAAGAGGCAACAATGGCTTTTCCTTTGTCAGGGCATGGTGGGCCTCGGTTTTCAACCTTTTACTCGCATGGGAAGACTAAACTGGTGAGTGGACAGGGGCAACTTGGATAATTTGATTGATAGGCGGGGGAGCAGGTAAAGACAAACTGGGTGGACATTCTCTTTCCATTCATCATTTTCGGGAACATCAAGCTGCAATGAGACATGAGGGGGTATGGGGATACTAGGGACCTGTGGTGCTTGGAAGGGAGGCCTTTCAGGCCTAGGTTGGACCACTCCTTGCCCAATCCAATTAAAAAACCTAGCATGAAATAACTGGCCTAACTCTTACGAGTCAACATCAAAGTGTATGGAGAATCTTGTTCCAATTACCTCTTCCTTAGTTACCTCTGCCATGGCTACCTCGGCTGAAAAAGCTCATTCCCATATGCATGATTGATTAGCAAATAGTTTCTTTAACAACCATACATGACAACTCTTTTTTTTTAAATATGAAATAAATTTTGGCTCAACAACATATCAGACTCATGCAATCCAATATATACAAATTGTTTAATCATTGTCAACAAGCAGGGAGTGAGCAAAGGTTCTGGGATATGCGAGGGGTTGTATTGAGCGAAAAATGTTAAAATGAGGGGGAAAAGATCACAATTACTACTCATAGACAACAAACAATCAAATGTAATGTAAACCAAATAACATATCATTGTAATCCATCTTAAACCGTCATAATACAAAGTTCCTCTTAACTGTAATTAAATTTTAGGAACATAGAGTGAGTAATGAAAATGGGAAGGTGAGGGGATTATAATTAGCAAAAAGTGAAATAATGGTAGGGGAAAAGAGCGGATATTGTTCCTAAAATCAATTAAGTAATCCATAAAACAATTATGTATTTAATGCAACGTTCCAACGCTAACCAAATATTTGTTGTGATCAATTAAACAATTTATGTATATAATTTAACCATTACTGTGTGTTAAACTTGCTCACTGTTCACATTTAAATCCTTCACACTTTCAATTAATCAGAGTGTCATCATACTCAAAATAACATGCCTTCCAAAACAACTCGTACAAGAATTATGTTTCCTCTTACTTCTTCTTTTTAACATTTAACACAATTCCAATGAACACACAGTGATTTGTATTGACTATGTTCAGCATCCAAACCATCAACCATTGTCATTAATCAATCCTTCAAATCAAACACAGACACGAGTTCTTTTAAAATCGTGCCTGATTCCATTCCTCAATTCAATTCTACAATTAAATTGCAATGAAACCATACTGTTATAGAACCCGTTTCCATCTTTGATGGTGCAATCAACGATACGGTGCACGATATCCATCAAACATACACAGTGGACAACCAAAACACAATTATCAATATTTCAAATTGCAATAATCCTGATTGGCAATTTAAACACACAGTAACAGCAACCATCATTTCAACTTATACGATGTTGTAGGAACACACAGACCATTCAAAACGCAAGAGCATTTATGTGACTGTACATGTCTAATTACTCCGAATCAAAACATCAAACAATGTTGAGTTATCAATCCAATACAAGGAGACAACAAATGTATGCCCAATTCCATTTCTCAAATCAACCAATTTAAACCATGCTGAACTATCGAATCAATTGCCACAATAAAAAAATACAACGATTATACACCAATCATAAAAACCACTATCAACGCTATTAACAGAGACAACCAATAATCAACCACTATCGACGATACTCCACCAACTCATAACAATCAACCATGTGCCTGACCAGAAATAACTGGTTCATTTATCAAAATCAGGCTTAAAATAATCAAGGGTGGGCTCTGGGTAATCAAGGGTTCGCTTAGTGAAACCAACACAGGGAGACTAGAGTCGACCACACGAACTGTAGAGGAGAACCCTTCGAGACAACACGATGAACACACAGGCCACATAACAATTTGTTTGTAAGACGGGTGACAGTTCACACCAGGCAAGAGAGATTATGAACATAGGAGCAGAGGTTCCTCACTGGCCAATAAATAACACCGAGAACACGCAGGGCATAACCCTCGCAGTTTTCCCCAAAAAATCAATAATGTTGATATAAAAACAGAGCCATGAAATAGCAACCAACCCCTAAAGCGAGCCTCTTAGCATAATATCCATCATGACCAACTGTGCAGACACAAACAACATAACGAGCCCACTACCAGGTGAAAACAATATGCAGTGACCCAAGGTGGTTCAAAATCAAACACATCAACCCCATAACACCAAATACGACTAGTAAGTTTACATGAACTATGTGGAGACAAACAACAAGTCTGGACCGAATGAAACCCTTCAACCAAAACACATAAGACAACAAAGAGCCTTCATGGCTTCCACCACATAGAATCATCAATAAAATCTCGACTTCAACTATCCATTTTTTTCATTTACAATGAATACACACAACCAACCATTCCAGAGAAATATCACAAATTTACATCGTTGCTAGACTCAAGAAAAGCACAGACCAATACATCACAGAGCTAATATTTATTTCATAACCAGAGCAAGTTTATGGATGGCGGAAAAGACATACCTGTAACCAAAAAAGCCTTAAAAGCGCGAGCTTGGTCTAGCAGTTTTTTCCTTGCCTAAAAATCAGAGCTTAACCACAACGAACAACAATTGAACAATAGTCAAGCGAGGGTGACGACCAGTGGGAGAGGTATGGAGTGACATGCAGTAAATGCATGTCGCTTCCATCCTCTACTCATTCAATTACTTAGTACACGGCAGCCAAACATTAATTAATCTATGCATCGAAATTAACATCCATTGCTTTCCAAGTGTGCCACCCTATCCATACTAACCAATGTCCAAAACCATAACACATATCGAATGTGCCTTCATATAACTCAATACATTGTATAGCCACTAACTTTGTTAGCTAGGACTAGCAATAATCCTTTTAATTTCATTTGCGTATAATGTAGCATAACATAGTACAGTATAGGATAGCTCCTCTTCCTTGGATTTTTTTTCTCATATTGCTTTTATCTCTTATCACGACTAACATGTGTTTTTGTGCAGGTGTAACATGCAATAGATCATGGCGCCAATAGCATTGTAATAACAGTTCACATAAGCCATCATGACATGGAATTGAGAATTTAGAGTAACAAAACCCACACATAGCATGCATTATCCATCTGATATTTGTCGCAAATAGAACTAGTATTTCATCATCATCATGTAGGACCCTGTAAGCAGTGTCGAACAACAACATAAATATCAAATAAGAAACTCATCTGATCCTCCAATCTACAAGGGGGTCCCACCTAGTAGTATTATATATGTATCATTAGTTTATAATAATAGGCTTTTAGCAATACTTTGCGAGCAAAATCCTCGTTGCGATTTTTATCGTCAACAAATTGGCGACTCCATAGGGAAATCTGTTTTCAACAGATTTTAGAACTCAGAACACATGGTTTCGCAGACCAAGAACAACAGATCAAGAAGATATAACCAGGAAGATTATGCAACGGGGGGAAGTGAGTGGATTTAATGGAAAAATGACCGGGAATTTGGGAATAACTCATGAAAAATGTTAAGTATGAGGGGGTTTATCCCTGTATGCATAATCATTCAACTGGAATCTTCTCTTTACTTCAAGGAGAAAAATTATGGACTTGCTCTTTTAAATTCTCAAATGGACGAAGAAATGGAAAGCAGAAGCGAGAGATAACCAATTTCTTTAAAATACAACAGTGAAAGCAAATAACAAATTCAAGTGTGCTTTCAGGGGGAACATCGTAACAGCTTTGTAAGTTTGATTGTTATTGAATAACAATATCTTGCAGGAGTGTCATTGTGGCGGAACTAATCCAACATCTTATTCTTGACCAAAATTAACTAAACGATGAAAAAGCAATAAAAATCGTGACAGAATTAAAATTGAAAAATTTAAAACAACATAAATAAAATCACAAAAATGTAAAAGTAGTAGGAAAATGTTAAAAACAGAAAGCAAAAATGAAAAAAACAGTGGAAAAATGAAATCAGAGCTAGACTACTAATATACAAAAAATCCAAACAACGTTAAAACCTTTCAAGTTGGTTCCATGTAATGTTTTAAGTGAGAACAGTTAGTGCTGTAGGAAAAAAATCGCTCCTGTAAATCTTTTAGAATGTATAATTAGTACCCAGAACAAAAGCAATTTTGAAGGGACCCAACCATAACACTTGAAACTCCGATGTAATTAGCATCCCTTTAACGTATATAATTAAATCATCGAGATAGACATGAATATCGATCAATTCGACAAGAGTTATTTGTATAGATATTTTAAAAGTGGTACGTGCATTAGGTAAGTCAGAAAGCATACGTTCACGAGTCATGGTACCCTAATTTGTGATAAAGGTGGTTTTGTAAGCATCTGCCCTTTTTACCTTGATTTGATTGTAACCAAAAAAACTATCAAGTGAGGGCCTCGTCTGTATGCTTACAACCTGCTGCAGAATCATTTCCATACTAGGGGGAGGGAAAGGATTTTTCATAATAGCTTGATTGAATGTGCGATAATTAATGCAAAAGCTAATATGATTAGTGACTTTCATAACATGAACCAATTTGGAAACCCATTTAGGGTACTTGACCCGAAAGGTGATTCCCGCCTTCAAGAATTTTTCCAACTCCCTTCGAACAATTGCTCTTAACGCAGGGTTGACAGGTCTTTGTTTTTGCCTACCTGGTTTCATGCCATCCTTAATGGGGATGGCATGCGGTGTAAGACCAAAATCAAAACCATGAAGATCCTCGTAAGACCAAGCAAAAACATCTTGAAATTCACCAAGTAGTTCGACAAACTTCATCGTCTTTTTATCAAAACATTGGGCACCTATTTTAGCATTCGTTGGAGATTCGGGTGTCCCAATATTCAAGGAGATGGTTTCACCCACCTTCCTTCTCGACTCCTCTTCTTTATGTTTCTCTTCATTGCCTACATCACTCAATGAAAACGAACTCTCTAGAGGAGTCAAGCCTTTAGGAATCTCGTTATCTTCTATTGATATGATTTCCTTGGGCTTATAGGGTTCATTTTGAATGAAAGCACAAATGCTCTCATCGCTAGGGAAGACCTGCCCAGGTTCTATATTGTCAGGAATATGTGGACGATATAGAGATTGAAAAGTACAATCAATTCTATGTGACAGAAGTTGTCGATTAGGAGAGGCTGCAAAAACAACTAACCGATCAGCCATTGAGTTCAATTCCCTTTTGACATGAGTGATGTTGAAAGATAATAGGTTCGAGATAAGTGCCCAAACAGTTTGGGTATATCGTTTCATCAACTTGTTGCTAGGAGATTAAATCTTACGTACAAGGTTCACAACAAGCTCGGATTCTCCAAAAACTGAAAGGTGACCACAACCAAGCTTATAGGCATTTTCAATGCCTAATAATAAAGCTTCGAATTCAATGACATTGTTTGTGCAAACAAACTCCAATTGCAAGAAAAATTATGAATCTTCCCAACATGAGAGTATAAGATTATGCCAGCTTCGTTACCTTCACTAGAGCATGAACCATCGAAGTGCATGTGCCACATACCATCATCTAAATCAATTTGTTCCAAGTGGACATTATCTTCCTCAACAAAGATGGAACACACCCCTAGGTCCTCTTCGACATAGTTCACATTAGGTTGGGGAACACTTTCTATGTAAGGTGGAATCTTTCCCTCTCTAAGGACTATAATGTTTTTACCATTTCGAGGAATGGATAAATGTGTTTCGTCGAGTGAGAGGTATCCACCCGTTAAAGCTTTCCAATCTCTTCCCAAGATGATTGAGTAATTGCTTCCTGGCATATCAATTACTTGAATACTAAGGGTCATCCTTATTTCAGGGTGTGCGCACAAAACTAGGGTCACATCTTTAATATTACCTATGGTCGTTTGTTGTAGACTATTATAGGAGAGAATGCTTCTGGCATTCTCATTTGTACAAGACAAGCCTAGCTCTTCCATAATAATCTTCGACATCACACTTGGGCTTGAACCGCCACACCCGCAGCCATACAACATCGGGTGGCTTCGCCAGGGACGAGATCTTCACGTCAGCCAGTAGTGTCGCTTGTCCTATGGCATCCATCCCTTCAAGGATGAGGTAGTGTGTGATATTGCCCCTCTTGATGTCTGTGATGTTGTTTTGGGCCAACCATATATGTGCAAACATCATGATGTCTATGAGTCTAGACCCCGTAGTGTCATTATTACTTTGGGAGGTCGGATCTATAGGATACTAGAGGTAGCTCCAACTACTGCTCCACCAAAACAACATCGTAAGGTAATCTCTCATACTACAAAATCATCCTCTTCATAGTCTATTCCAAGGATGTACAGAAGACCACTACAGCCTCAAAACCTTCTATCCAACAAAAACAGATTGTCGAAGAGACAGAAGATATTGTTTCTTCACCTACAATGGTGCCTACACAATGCGCCATCCAACCCAGAGACAATAGGTTGGTGGAACAGATTGAACCCCTCCAACAATAGGTTTGTGATAGTCTTCCACAAGCCAAGAAGCACAACTTCTCCAACAAGGAACGCATCTCACCAAGCTTTAGATTTAGGAAATGCTTTCCCCTCTTCCCTGGGCACTCAACGCAATGGAGACCATTACTTCCTAAGGGGGGAAGATTGATCCAGATGGATATTGGTGGCCACCCACCTGGTCCAATTGGCTTCTCTTGTCAGTTTTTAGTACATCACGTTCTTCTGTACTTCTTTGTAATTGTGGGTGCTACACTTTTAGGGCTATCTGACGCCTTACACATCTTCTAGGTGGATACTGGTGGCCTCCCACCTAATCCAACTGGCTTATTTTGTATGTTTTCATGTCAGCACATCTTGTTGTACTTCCAGGGCCGTTTTGGGCCCCTAAACAGTTTTTTTTGGCTCATCACATTCAAACTGTAGACAGAGTCAAATTTTGACGGTGTAATGTGTAGTTCTCGAAAAGACCTTTCCAACGGGCTATCACGCACCTAAAATGGAGATCATATGCAAAAGTTACGACCCCGGGAAGTTAATGTACTAACTTACCCAAACAGAGCCCACATTACTTTTAGCGTTTCATCTCCTAGGGTTAGGTTTTTGGATGTCTAGGGTTTTGGCATTCTTGTTTATCATAAAAAGGCCTTCAAAGCCTCATTGTAATGATCTTTTGGCAAATGAGTGTAGTTGTCACATCTCTTCTCAGAGATAAAGCTGCCACCATTCTAGCGAGTCTTGCACTCTGTATTTTTTATAGGCTCTTTATAATTCTTTCATTAATAGAAATCAAGTATTGTTGTACTTCTCTATTTCTGGAAATTTCCATGAGAATTTCATTGTAATTTCTCTACTTCCATTTCGTTCCGAAATTAAATCCGGATCACGAGCTCTAATACCAAATGTTAAGAACCAAATATCAAAATAGCATAAAAACATCAGAATAAGTACCCAACGCCTTGAAAAAAAGAGAAATTCATATAATAAGCTTCTTCTAGGGGGAAACCTCCTTATATGTTAAGCCCTAATTCGTGGCACATTACCCCTTAATTGGGGCATATCACATTAGTATTGTTATTTTATTTATGTCAATTTGGGTCCATTAGTTGTAATTGTACCTCCTAGTCTCTTATATATACCAATGAGACCTTTTCATTTGGAATCATCTTGTAATTGTGAATTCATATGATGTATAAGGAGGTCCCCCCCTCAAAGAGTCTTATTATATGAATTTCTCTCCTTTTCAAGGCATTGAGTACTTATTTGATGTTTTTATGCTATTTTGATATTTGGTTCTTAACATCCTCTTCTTTTATAATTAATGCATCATCTTCCAAAGGCTATCTCTTAGCCTTCCCCTTTTCCATGCAAGGGTGGATTTGGTATTGAGGTTGAATGTACAAGTGTCCAAAACAAGGTAAAAGTGAAATACAACCTTTTTCCCTTCTACCCATTTACCCTAGTTAACTTTGGAGGTCATTTTATGTAGTGTAGCTAGGGGGAATAATATGGGGTACCTAGCGAGATACCCAAGGGGGATAATAGTAGATAAATATTTGTATGTATAACGGCCACTTTTAATTAATAATGCCTAATGTGAATGCAAATAATGTAAGAGGACTTACTAGAAGGTTCCACTCATTAGGAGGTTTCCCCCTCAAAGAGGCAAGTGAACAGGAGTGGATCCCTTCCATAATAGGATCTCTTGTACTATGTTTCCATACCTCAAGGGTTTTCATAATAATAAGTGTGGTTTTCTTCTATATTGTTCTTGGATCTATTACAGTGTTTCTGTATTCAAATCTTTGGTACTTAACATTTTCACAAGTCTTTTCCCATTTCCTAGTATTTCTAGGAAACTAGGTTCAGATAGTCTTCTTGATTGATATAAGAGCCCTTCCCTTGAGTGCACTTCCCCATTGTCCACCTAGATATCTACCTATAACATGTTAGTCCATCCAAGATACCAATGTATACGCAATATCATCATCATAATTAATTGCATGAAGTATCTCATTAACCAAGTATAAATCATAAATCATATTGTGAACCACATTAAATGTAAAGGTATCCAATATAGGTATACATCATAACAGGTCATCCAACATATGCACATCATTGATCATATAAGAATAAGGAAAAATAATGTTAAATCATTGTCAAAGGTCATAATTGCTACTTAGTCACCATTAAGAGTAGCAATGCTCTATGGAATATTAATATCTAGAACACCAACACATCAACAAGTATTGACAATACTATTAAGCACTAATCATGCTAACCATCATCAAATAAATGCTAATGGGTATCATTAATTAATTAAGCAATTTGGGTACTCATTACAACTAGACAATCACATAGGTGTCTAGGTCCACAATATTCAATTCTTAATAGAATCGAGCACAAGGGGATGGTGAGTCCAGAACACTATCTCCTATGTCATACTAAAGCATCAACACATCAGAACACCTTTATCATATTAACATCATATCAACTAAGAATTACTCATAATAAGTCATCGAGAGTATATTAATTAGGTCACACATATGTCTTAAGGCAAGCAATATCTAACGATAGATCATCCTAAAATAAGAGTCCAAATAACCATATAAAATACTCAAGTCTAGAGAGAGGGTAGCTAGCACCTACTACAAAGATTAATAATTATTGAAAGGGAACACAACACATACTAAGGTGCAATTCATCAACCACTAACCACCAAGGGAAAGCTCAACCATCTTCCATGTAGGATGATACTCACAAGCATTGACTAGCATTGATCAATGAAAAAGTCAATCATCCAAAAACAACCATAACATCTGCCATCACATGCAACTGAATATCTCACAAAGTACCCACACACATTACGGGGTGTCACAATTCTCCCCCTCTCAATAGGGCTATGGCCTTGGAGCCAAATCGATATTATGTAACCAAGTATGTAAAACTTCTTTACTTATAGATTCCTAATGCATGCATCATTTTCTTTGATCATGAGATCTTCATCATCAATCAAACCCATGTTATCACCTTAAATGTTAATAAATCCCATTATTATTATTATTTGATTATCATTCCCATCATTAAGTCCATACTAAGCCACTAGTATAATCTATATCCTCAATATCAATTACGTATCTTCATTGAATCATCATTACTATTGTTGATTCACAACATGGCCATCAATTTATCATAAATGTCATTGAATCATATTCGTCAAATTGTTAATAATCCACATTATTCCCAATATTTAGAATACTTCTAAGGCTCTACCCCCAACATGGTAGAGAAGATACTCCTCCTTTGAGGTGATTTCGAGCATCAAGAGTCAATAAGAAAGGATGCTACCATTCTATTTCATCATGAAGCAATGAAAAGGTAGGTAAGGCATAGCTCGATGTCATCACACTCTCATCATGTATCACCATTATTAATTTTTGAATTCACCAACCAATCAAAGATCATAAAGTCTTTACATGTTCTCTTTCTTTTCACACAATAGAAGCATCCTTCATTGCTTTGAGATCAACATTATCAACAACTTTAAGGTCATTAGATCGTATTACTAAGTCATCAGTATTGTTAAGATCATGAATATTGTCAAACTTCAAAACAACTTTGTTAATTTCATTGATTCCCCATAATATCATGAATGAATGTGTCATCAATTAGCTACATATTAATAACATTGGGGTTATTAACAAGTTATTGTCACCATCTCCTTCGAAATAGTATCATCAAGATTCACATGCCACTATCAATTTAATCAACTCTAGTATCAACAAATCATCTTAATGTTATCAAGGTAATCAATCAACAACATTATTATCATTGAAGAAATTAAATTTCATCATAAATCAACCATCGATATTAGCATCAAATCTCAATATCATCCACAAATCACTAATACCATCAAATTACTAACATCATTATCACCCACATCTTCAAACTACCAACATCATATAGGTTATAACAATCAATATCATCGAGAGCACTAACAACATCAATTCCTTGAGAGCATCAACATAAAATCATTAAGAACATCAATAACATCAAATCACCGATATCATCGAGCAAGGGAGTATGAGAGTGGTCTATGAATGACAACGAAGATAAGTTATTCTACGAGTAATCACACAGTTGCATATGATATCCCAATCATTTACATTTACTCAAGAAGTTTGCAATTTTTATGATATTGTGGTAGAAACAAAAAAATATTTAGGTCATCTATAGGACATCTTGATATCTAAGGATTTTAATCATTGCAATGTCTCTCAACTTTAGGGGGAGGGGGTTTCTATATAATTGTCTTTCATTACCATGCATCCAACTTAATTTTTCTATACCACAGTAAAAAGTTTAATTTGTCATCTATCATAATCACTCATTAAAATATTAAAAATAACCACTCATTAAAATACTAAAAATGACACTTAACTTACGTATCAAAATATACTTATACTTTTTCTTTCTCATTTATCACGAAACTATTCTATGACAAGAAAAATATAAATAAATGAAATATCTAATGTCAAGCTATTACATCACTTGGAAATAGAAAGAAAATACTAGAAACACTAAAATAATTAAAAATTTTCATACCATATCATTGTCTTATGTAGTGAAGAAGATAATATAATCAAAGAAGAAGTTAAAAATTCCAATCTCTAATTTTGTTTTTATTTTAATTGTTTTAACTTTAGTTGATCCTTTTGAAATATTTATATGCATTTACATTATAATTATATAAAATCTTAATTTTTATATTGAAATATTTATATGCATTTACATTAGAGTTATATAAAATCTTAATCTTAATGTTTATATTTATATACTTTTATAACATTTATATAATGTTATAAAATTTGTATGTTTATATACATTTGTTTTATTTTATTCTCATTTCAGGGTGGGGTAAAGTAAATATTAGAGAAAATGTATACATGAGGGTGAGGGTGGAGTAAATATTAAAAAAAATGTAAATTTATACATGAAGGTGGCGGTGGGGTAAATATTAGAGAAAATGTAAATTTATACATGAGGGTGGGAGTGGGGAAAATATTACAGAAAATGTAAGAGTAAATATTAGAGAAAATGTAATTTCAAATATTAGAGAAAATGTAAGGGCAAATACTAGAGAAAATGTAATTTACATTTTCTATAATATTTGCCTCACCCCACCCTCAATATTTTCTCTAATATTTGCCCCACCCCCACCCTCATACATGAGAGTGGGAGTGTGGGTGGCAGTAGGGCAAATATTAGAGAAAATGTAATTTACATTTTCTCTCATATTTTTCCCACCCCTTACATTTTCTCTAATATTTGCCCCACCCCACCCTCATACGTTAAGGGTGGGGGTAAGGGTGCGGCAAACATATGAGAAAATGTAATTTACATTTTCTCTAATATCTGCCCGTGGAGGGGCAAATATATGAGAAAATGTGAATATATGAGGGTGAGGGTGGGGGTGGGGCAAATATATGAGAAAATGTAATTTACATTTACATTTTTTCTAATATTTTCCCGTGGGGGTGGGGAAAATATTAGAGAAAATGTAAATGTATGAGGGTGAGAGTGGGGGTGGGGCAAATATTTGAGAAAATGTAAATTTACATTACATTTTCTCTAATATTTGCCCCGCCCCCACCCTCATACATAGAGAAAATGGGGGTGGGGGGGATATTAGAGAAATTTATTATACATTTATCTAATATTCCCCCCACTCCCACCCCCCACCCTCATACATGAGGGTAGGGGTGGGGCAAATATTAGAGAAAATGTAATTTACATTTTGTCTAATATTTACCGCACCCCCACCCTCAACCTCATGAAATCATGAGGGTGGGGGTGGGGCAAATATTAGAGAAAATGTAATGTATGAGGGTGAGGGTGGGGTAAATATTAGAGAAAATGTAAATTACATTTTCTCTAATATTTTCCCCACCCCCACCCTCATGATTTCATGAGGGTGAGGGTCGTTGTGGGGCAAATATTAGAGAAAATGTAAATTTAATCATGAGGGTGAGGGTGGGGAAAATATTAGAGAAAATGTAAATTACATTTTCTCTAATATTTGTCCCACCCCCACCCTCATGTATTGGGTGAAAGTAAAGGTGAAGGTGGGGGTGAGGCAAATATTAGAGAAAATGTAAATTACATTATTAGAATTATATAAAATCTTAATGTTTATATTTATATATTTATATGCATTTACAAGCTATATAAAATTTTAATGTTTATATTTATATAAAGTATTTATGTTATGTTTAGACATTTTGACAAAGAAATATCAATAATAATAATAATAATTTATTTTTAAGGTCGTGGTTAAGCTAGACACTAAATTGGTGTATGAGACCCCCTTGTTTGTAGGACAAAGGATCCCCTCCACCTAACAATTTAATTGGTAAAGTCTACAAAAATATACATATCTTACCCCTCTAGATTTAAACTTGTAACCTATTAAGAGGAAACATAACACAACCAAATCAAAAAATAATATAGAAGTTTTGAACATTCAAATCAATATATATTTATATAACGAACCCATATAATTTATACAAAACATATAGACTTTTTCCAATAAAAAAATTAACATTTAAATCAACATGATTTGATATAATGAATTTATAAATATTATTTCATAATTTAATATAATAAACTCATAGAATTTATTATGATTTAATAAGTTCATGATTTAATATAATAAACTCGTAGAATTTATTAGAGTATTTAAATCAAATCTCTTATTTCAAATGATTTGATATAATGACCTCATAAAATTTATATAAAAATTAGAGTATCTCAATCAAATCTAATATTTCAATAAACATGGTTATCATTTTCATTTTTTTATTTTGGTTTTAATCATCCATTTATTTATTTTTCATTATTATACGTATACATCACTTTCATATTACTCTCCTTCATTCTATACATTATTCTCTACTATATTATTTACTCTATTATCTCTTATTCATAGTAATCTAAGTACTTATCAACTATCCTAAATCAACCTGATTTGATATAATGAATTCATGAATATGATTTGGTATATTCATACTAATCTAAATATCTTAAATCAACATGATTTGATATAATGAATTCATGTTTTCATGATTTTTTATTGAATTTGTAGGATTTAAAAAAAAAAAAAACTCTGAGAATTTATTAAAGTATTTAAATCAAATCTCTTATTAGTCCCTGCCATGGGACTATAGCAATGAGTTTGCTTTTGATGCGACATTGATGTGACATTAATTTGCCTTTTACCATAAATTTGTGTATGTAATGTAATGTTTGACATAGGAAAACAAATATATATTTTTGGATATAATAAAAATATTTGTGTTTCTCATTTCTAATTGGTTGATAGAATTGAAGTGTTATTGCTCCTTTCACGTATTTCAATATGTAGAATTAATTACATAATCAATGAATTTCACCAATCACCACATATAAATATAAAAAATTGTACTATGTATTGATTATTATGCATTATTATATTTCTATTATATTTATTATCTAATATATTATTTATTATTATATTTATATTATATTTATAATATATTTATTATATTTATGAATATTATAGTTCTATTCAACTTAAGGTTCATTATACATTTTGAATAACAAACAACCCTCAA
>JASDQU010305893.1:21568-45611 GCA_032191745.1 Picea mariana | reverse complement strand
AGGTAACCAAGGAGATCTGAGGATAATTTCAAAGGGAAGATGAAGTGAAGAAGGGTCAAATTCCAAGGGAGAATGAAGTCTTGTGATGATGTGTTCTAAGATATGTTATTTAAAGATCATCTTACCATTTTTTCTATAAATTTTATTCTAGAATGATTAAGACAGAAAAAATTGGCAGAGGTTGAGAATACATGTCAAGGTACTTTTGATAAAAAAAAAAAAAACAGTGTTTAAGTCACTGCAGTTTTGGAGATACACTCTATTGAAGATAGGGTTTTTGACTAGTTCTAAAACTAGTCTCAAACAAGTGTTCTAGGTAAAACAACCATAACTTCTTCATAGAGGATCCAAATTCTGTGAGACTAATTTTCCATTTTTGCTATAACTTCTATTCTGAGAAGTTTCAGACACTGAAAATTTTAGATGGAGGAAAGAGCTCAGAGTATATGTGGTTAAAATTTCAGACCTTAATTCATTATAGGTACAGATTTATTCTTGTTTAAAATTATGTTTTGTGACTAATCCAAAACTAGTCCCATGAGACTGAGGTTGATCCGAATTTTATGAGCAGGATGAAATGAATACATATATATATTATTAACACAGAGATTCAATGAAAAACAATAGAGATACAATAAAACTTGGCTTCTATTAATAAATAAATATCTTGAAATTGTAAAATGCAGACTAGAACAAGCTTTCTAGAATGGTGGCGTCTTATCTCTGAGAAGAGATATGACGGTTGTGCTCATTCATAAGAAGATGATTACAATGAGGCTCCAAAGGCCTTTTTACATCAAACATGAATGCCAAAACCATAGAAATCCAAAAACATAACCTTAGGAGATGAAGCACCAAAAGTCATTTGGGCCCTACTGGGGTAAGTTAGTACATCAACTTCCTGGGGTCGTAAATTTTGCATACGATCTTCGTTTTAGGCGCATGATAGCATGTTCGAAAGGTCTATCCAAGGAATACATATTATTCCATCACACTCTAAATCCATCTCCAGTGTGACCTTGGTGGGACAAAAAAAACGTTGTTTGGGGCCTCAAAACGGCTCCATAACTTTAGGGCCCGAAAAGCT
This sequence comes from Picea mariana, assembly GCA_032191745.1. Classification (NCBI taxonomy): domain Eukaryota; kingdom Viridiplantae; phylum Streptophyta; class Pinopsida; order Pinales; family Pinaceae; genus Picea; species Picea mariana. The sequence goes on along the minus strand of JASDQU010305893.1, from coordinate 44,524 downwards.
AGAAAAAAATTCCAAGATGAAAACTGAAATTTCCAAGATGAAATTTGTAAGTGATCCATTTGGAATAGGTGGGTGGCCATTGATATCCACCTGGATCAGAGGTAAATTTTGATGAAGGTGTTATTCTCTTGTTGTTGAATTTTAGGAAGAGCTGCAGGTCTTCAATTTTGTGTATCAGGTATGCCACATGATCAAAGGTATGTTTTACGTGTTATTGAGGGTTATGTTTATGGTACATGCTCAAGGCATGTTTTGGTAATGGTGGTACATGCCTTTGTGATGATATGATACATTTTTAGAAGTATATCTTGACTATCTGTGTGTCTGGTTTGGTATATGTCATGGTGATGTTATCACATGCTTGAGGCACATCTTATGGTACTTAGTTGAGGCACATCATTGGCAATGTCTTATGGTACATGGTGTATGGCATGATTGAGACATATCATGAGTGATGTGGTATATGCTTGATGCATATCTTGGTGTTGTTATGGTACATGTTTGGTGATGATAGTACATTGATAAACATCTTGGTGACATTATGGTTCATGGTTTGATACTTATTTTGGCACATGGTTGAGGCACATATCTTGATGATGATATGATACATTGTTAGAGGAACTTATTGGTGATCTTGGTATGTGATATGGTACATGTTATGTTATATGGTTGATGCATGTTATGTACATGGTTGATGTAATTGGTATGGTACATGGTTGATGATTGATGTACATAGTTGATGATCAATGTACATGGTATGGTACAATTTGATGTACATGGTTGATGTACACGGTTGATGATTGATGTACATGATTAATGTACATAGTATGGTATAGGTTGATGTACTTGGTATGGTACAAGTTGATGTACATGATATAGCACATGTTTTGTTACATGGTTGATGTACTTGGTTAATGTGACAGTGACAGTGACAGGTTGGTTGATGTGACAATGACAATGACAGGTTGGTTGATGTGACAGTGGCAAGTTGGTTGATGTGACAGTGACAGTTTAGTTGACGTGATAGTGATAGTGACAGGTTGGTTGATGCGATAGTGACAGTGATAGGTTGGTTGATGTGACAGTGACAATGATAGTTTTCTTGATGTCACAGTGATAGGTTGGTTGATGTATCAGTGATAGTGGTAGTTACAGGTTGATAAATGGTAGTGACAGTGAGTCTACACTTATATTTCAAGGTAGCATGATAGGGCAAGGAAAGGGGGTTGTAGCCTCATTCCGTTTGGTGATGGAGAATTCAAGGAATTGGTTCTTCCTTTAGTTTGGTGCCTATAAATCAAGGGGTCGTAGCCTCCTTCCAGTTGGTGCCAGAGAATTCAGGGAGTTGGTGCTTCCTTCATGTTGGTGTTTGTAAATCAGGGGTTTGGTGCCTCCTTCCAGTTGGTGTTGTAGAATTTGGAAGTTGGTGCTTCCTATTAATGTATTCTTGATAAATATAAGAAAGCATTATGTGGTTTTCTTCCATTTGGGTTTCCACTTAAATTCAGGTGTATTGTGCATTTGATATGATATTTTTTATTGGTACTACTTATGGTTATATGCTCATGATATATTTAATGCAATCATAAATTATATACTTCTGAGAAATTTGAAGTTTATATATTATGATTGAAAGTGGTAAAAAGTGCTCATAATGATTCATCCCCCCCCCCCTTAGTATTCCAACAATTGGTATCAGAGCCTGTCCTTCATAAAACAATTTAATCACTAGAAGGAAGATCATGGAGTATGTTAATATTTGGGTACCATAGTTTAATGGACAAAGGTATTCTTTTTGGAGTGCAAAAATGAAAGCATTTCTAGGAGCATAGGGGTATGATGTTTGACAATCAATTGTTACAAGATACATTGGTTCAAAGAAACCGAATACTGCAAACAAGAAGGAACTGAAGAGAAACAACAAAATAACAATGGATTTCATCTTGAAAGGATTACCGGATTCAGTAGTAAAAGATAAAGTGGGACAATGTTCATCAGCCAAAGAACTTTGGGATAAGCTACAGAATCTATACTCTACAGAATCTCATTCTATCACAAAGCCAAAACGTGCTAATCATAATGAAGAAGATGGTGAATTAGTATGGGAAGCAAGAATATCATCGGCTCAAACATATTTAGAAGAATAAGATTATGAGAGACACCTAACCAATGCTTTAAACAAGTTGGTCAAAGAAAGAGAGAAAAACAAGTCACTCAAAGAAGAATTGATCAAGATAAAAAGGGAGTCTCAAAAACTCAACTTTGAATAATTAAAACAAATGATTACAAACCTAAAATTCCAAATAGAATAAGTAAGAAAGATTGAAGAAACACACAAAAGACAGTTGGAAGAAAAACAATTTTTGGAAGCCGAAATAGTAGCACAAAGAAAGGAAACATGCAAGAGAGAAGATATTTTGACTATCCATCTCAAGGAAAGATCTGAAGATTTAAATAGGCTTGAAGCATAATTCAGTCAACAAGAAAGAAGACTTGAAGAATAAATTTTCTTCTTGAATACCCAACTTGAAGAAGCAAAGAGAAAGGAAGAAGTCATGAAAATCCAAATGATGAAGAGAGAAGAATATTGTGAGAATCTTGAAGAATAAGTTTTCACATTAAGAATTAAATTTTTCAAGCTCAACAAGAACATCGAAGGGAGAGGAAACAACACATCACCAGTAAATAAAGTTGAAGAAAAAAGTTATAGGTTACTAGAAAGGAAGAATGAAGAGAAGGCTAAGAGTTATGAATAAGTTATCAAATATTCTATTAAGAAGGAAGAATGTGAGCCCTCAAAGAAAAACATTCCATAAATGAAGAAAAATCAAGAAGAATATTACAGAAGAGACAAATATCAAAGAAAGCCTTCCACTTTCAAGAATTAAAGAAGCTTCAATCATTATGAAGGAAACAACATAAGAGAATATCGTCATCATCCAAGGCATGAGTTCAAAAGGACTACATGACAAAGAAGATCATTCACTCCCAAGTATGAAAATTTATTTTATGGTCATTGTTTTATCTGTACTAACTTTGGACATAAAGCTACATATTGCAAAGCTTATGGAAGAAATGGTCTAGCAATAAATGCATATGTGACTCCATATAATATTGAATGTTACAAATTCAATAAATATGTAGATATAGCTTGTGATTGTAGAATCATGATGGCTACTTATATGAAAGAGAACATTGATATCAGATATAAGAAGGATTGGAAAAGAAAACAAGAACAGGTAAATGAAGAACATATGGATGAAGGACACCCAGAAGTCATGCTCTAAAGATTGGCAATAATACGAGATCGAGAAAATATACATAAAAAAGGAAGATGTCATATATAGGAAGGTTTGGAGAAGAAATGAAAAACAAGAAGAACATGTGAATGGATACTAGCTCTCAGATATCGTACTCACAGGATTTGTAGTAGAATGCAAACATGATGCATCCACAATAAAAGAGGAATAGGTCAGAATTTAGAAAGAGGATGATGATGAATCCGCAGATGAAGAGGAATATTACTCTGCATCAGAGTGGGTATTTTTTTGAGCCATTTAGTTTGGAGACTCCCAGTAAATATGAATATTGAACAGGGGGATTCTAAGCAATATATCTACAAATCAGAGAACCATCAACATAAGCTATATTGTCATAGGAAAGTATGGTCATTGATGTGAAATTGACAAGCCATGAAGATTTGAAGTCAAGTAATTTTGAATGCTTTTTATATATGTCAGTGAATTACAAGAGGAAGCACCAATGGAAAAAGAACACCAAAAGAGAGGAAAGAACACATATACAAGAAATGCCACATTGATTTACACGACATCTTACAAAAAAGTCAAGGAAGCTAAATTGTCAGAGAAATAAATTAGAAGCATGAAGATAGGGGGAGTGAATGAAGTTATAGAAATATTGTTCAGAGAAGGTATATCAACAAGGGGAGTTACCCTTTTACCCATGATGTCGAGAAAGATCAAAAGAGGAATATTAGAAGCATGAAGATAGGGGGAGCAACCCCAAGGGGAGATACCCTTTTCCATTGATTTCAAAGGGGGAGAGAAACATCGGAGGATAATTGATCACAGGTGGAGTGTGATTGTTGGAGTATAAGTGTTTCCATCAATGCCAAAGGGGGAGATTGTTGGACAATTTGTTGTCATTGATGTTTTTGGACAGTTGGTTGTCATTGATGTCAACAATAAGTGGTTTTCATTGATGTCAACAGATGTGATGGGTGTATTTGGAGAAGTCTCCAATATGGTCCCCTTATGGCATATCTCTAAGCATGGCCCTCACAGGAAGGAATACACTTTGAAGAAGTCTACCAGAAACCCATAGGTGTGGTAATGAGACCTGAATTTGTTTGAAGAATAAGGACATGAAGGACAGTGTAAATATAGGTAAAAAATTATAGATGGATAGTCCTTTTCGTTTCATTTCCAATGGTAGGTGGAACGTCATGTAGTTCTTCACGGTTGAGGAGTTATGAGGTCATGAAGTTGAAATCCCCAAATATGGGTTAAGAAGCCCCTATGGAAGCCCCAAGGATGGGTTAAGAAGCTCATATGGAATCCCAAAATATGGGTTAAGAAGCCCCTAATTGGTTGAAATTCATTAAATAAAGGGTAAAGTGATTGTAACAAGAAAGTTCAAGAAGCCCTAAAGTTAAGGAAACATGTTACTTAGAAAAATTATATATACACCTCAAGAAGTCACTCATAAATATATTCACACACACATTATATTGAACATATTGTATGTGATTAAGTGATTCTTATTTGAGGTAACTAAGGAGATTTGAGGAGAATTTTGGAGGGAAGATGAAGTGAATAAGGGTGAAATTCCTAGAGAGGATGAAGTCTTGTGATGATGTGTTCTATGGTATGTTATTAATAGGCCATCTTACCATTTTCATTATAATTTTCTTCCTAGAATGATTCAGATAATGAAAATTGGAGGAGGTTGTGAAGACATGTCTAGATACCTATGGTAAAAATTTTAGGTTCTGGGTCATAGAATTTTTGGAGATACACTCTATGGAAGATAAGGTTTTTGAGTAGTCCTGAAACTAGTCTCAAATAGGTGTTATGGGTAAAATAGCCATAAATTCTTCATAAAGAATCCAAATTATATGAGACCAATTTCAGTGGAAACATAAAAGTCCTTATTATATTTTGTGTAATTTTTAGAATTATATATGAAATATTTCATGTGTGGCATGTTGTACAAGTTTGCTCTCTCGAATAGGCTAAAACTCAAGAAGGTTTTCCATTTTCACTATAACTTTTGTTCTAAGAAGTTTTAGAGCCTAAAATTTTGAGGAGATGTAGGAAAGAGCTCAGAGTATCTGTGGTTAAAATTTCATACCTTAATTCATTATAGGTATGGATTTATGCTTTTTTAAATTTAGGTTTTGTGACTAATCCAAAACTAGTCCCGCAAGACTAAGGTAAAGTTTGATGAAGATGTTATTCTCTTGTTGTTGAAGTTGAGGAAGAGCTACATATCTACAATTTTGTGTATCGGGTCTGCTACAAGATTTGAGGTATGTTTTACATGTGTTATTGAGGGTTATGTTTATGGCACATGCTTGAGGCATGTATTGATGATGATGGTACATGATATGGTACACCTTTGTGATGATATGATACATTGTTAGAAGTATATCTTGGATATATTGGTATTTTCTTTGGTATATGTCATGGTGATGTTATCACATGCTTTAGACACATCTTATGGTACTTAGTTGAGGCACATCATTGACAATATCTTATGGTACATGGTGTATGGCATGATTGAGACATATAATGAGTGATGCTATATATGCGTGATGCATATCTTGGTGATGTTATGGTTCATATTTGATACTTATTTTGGCACATGGTTGAGACACATATCTTGATGATGATACAGTACATTGTTAGAGGCAATTCTTGGTGATATTGGTATGTGATATGGTACATGTTATGGTATATGGTTGATGTAATCAGTATGGTACATGGCTAATTATTGATGTACATGGTTGATGTACATTGTTGATGATTGATGTACATGGTATGGTACAAGTTAATGTACATGGTTGATGTACATTGTTGATTATTAATGTACATGGTATAGTACATGTTGATGCACATGGTATGGTACAGTTTCATGTACATGGTTGATGTACACGGTTGATGACTGATGTACATGGTATGGTACATGTTGATGTACATGATATAGTACAGTTTTTGGTACATGGTTTATGTACTTGGTTGATGTGACAGTGAAAGTGATAGGTTGGTTGATGTGATAGTGATAGTGACAGGTTGTTTGATGTGATAGTGACAGTGACAAGTTGGTTGATGTGACAGTGATAGTTATAGGTTGGTTGATGTGGTAGTGACAGTGATAGGTTGGTTGATGTGATAGTGGCAGTTACAGGTTGATTAGCGGTAGTGATAGTGAATCTACATTTATATTTCAGGGTGACAAGATGAGGCAAGGAAAGGGGGTTGTAGCCTCCTTTTGGTTGGTGTTGGAGAATTCAGGGAGTTGGTGCTTCCTTCAAGTTGGTTCCTGTAAATAAAGGGTTCTTAGCCTCCTTTTGATTGGTGTCGAAGAATTCATGGATTTGGTGCTTCCTTCAGGTTGGTGCTTGTAAATCAAGGGGTTGGTGCCTCCTTCCAGTTGGTGTTGGAGAATTGGGAAGTTGGCGCTTCATATGAATGTATTATTGATATATATAAGAAATAATTTTATGGTTTTCTCCCATTTAGGTTCCTACGTAAATTATGGTGTATTGTGCATTTGATATGATATTGTTGATTGGTATTGCTTATGGTTATATGCTCATGATAAATTGAATGCAATCATAAATGATATATTGTGATTGAAAGTGGTAAAAAGTGATCATATTGGTTCACCCCCCTCTCTTAGTATTCCAACATAAATCTCTGATTCTACAAAATGTGCAAACACCCATTTTTGTTAGAATTATGCATATTGTAGAAATTGTCAATTAATGCTACATGTCATTTTTCTGCTAAATTCCTGAAGAGTTATTTCACAATTCTCCAAATTCTAACAATTCAAGGTTATTCTCCTATGAATAATATTTCCAACGACTATACTCATGCCCCAATCTGAACTCTTAGCTAAAAATTATGGCTTCCTGAAAAATCCATTTTCACTCCATTTGTGCATTTTTTCCAATGGTGTAATTTTATTGAAAGGCCAACTTCTATCAATGGAAGAAGAAAATATGTTAGGAAATAGATAAAATTTTTTTATGAGAAACAGATAAAAATAATGACAAGGAATTCATATCAACTCTCATTTTCAATCTGATACTCTAGTAAAAATATACAACAACCTAGAATCTACAACTTTGTCCTTTTTCACCCCTCTTTCCAGACTTTGAATTTTTAAGCATAACTCACTATCTCTCAACATGTGCACTTATGGAAAATTTTTACTAAACCAAAGTTGTTTTTCTTGATGATTATATAAAAAGTTGATTAAATAAAATTTTCCATTTTTGAGATCTAGGGTCACTTTTCCTCCGAAAATCTCAGAAAACCCAAAAACGTGGCTCGAAATAGTGGATTTTGGCCTATTTCAGTATCCCCATTCCACTCCCCTTAGGATTTATTCAGTTCTTTCATGGATTATTTTTGTGTCTGCTTTTTGAATTCTCTCCAATAATTTCAACTTAATCTAGATCTTTGCCAATGATATGGACCCAGATCTTTAAAAACCACTATTTGGCAATTTCTGACAAATCTAAGAAGAATTGGAATATGGCCCTATCTGTCACTTTTGAAGGTATTGTCTTTACGGAAAAAACCCAAATTTTTTATCTTAATCCAACTTAATATGCTCCAGTTATTGCCACAATAAGAAAATGGCTCCATACTTATTTTTCCTAAGTGCAATCTGCACCGTCAATCTCAAATCAAAATCAATCTGGACTGTTGGTCTTCTCTCTATCAAAAATTGGTAATCGACGTTATCCTTTTTCATGCAAAACAATTTACCCAAACTCTTGACCTAACCATCGGCCATCAACCCAACTCCCTGATGACCGATTTGGATTTGCATACAACTCCAAATCGGTCGACCTAGCCATCGATTGTCGATGATCTTCGTTGGTGAATGGAACTCCCTAATACTTCAATCAATGCTCAACCATCAGCCCATCAGAAATCAATGATCCTCAATGACTTTCGAAAACCCTTCCTCAATTCGTTCAACCTAACCGTCAACCATCCACCATCTATGTTAGCTTACGTGGAAACTATGATGACATGGCATGCCACATCATATTGAGGAATCAAATGGGATGATGTGGAATGATACGTTATCACCCTTGTTTCTCCATCGATCATCGACAATTTCTCTTTGAAGAGTTTGAACTTCACACTAAATCTCCATTGACCATCAGCGATCTTAGATGTCCTTTGGTTGAACTTCAACACTTCACCAAACTCATTGATCCCCGATCCATCAGCCATCGATGATCTCATATGTCATTTGGTTGAACTTCAACACTTCTCCAAACTCGTCGATCCCTGATCCATCGACCATCAACAATCTCAGATGGTGAACATCAACACTTAGACAATTTCGGCCAAAACCTAGGTGAACCTGGGTCGTTAATCTCCCAACCGAGATAATCTCAACAATTGTTTTTCTTTGAATTCTCAAATGGTCAAAAATGAATACGGACCGTTGACCTTCCTCCTTTTCAAAACCTCCAAAATGAATCTCGACCATGGATCTCATAACTTTCTCAAAATTCAAAACTTTATGAATTTTTTAAAATTTTCAAGAATAAAACTAGATCGTTGATCTGGAGATCGAACATGATCTTCGTCATCGATTCTCTACAACGACCATTAAAAAATTGAATTTTTTTTATCTTCCAGGTTGAATTGGGATCTACAAATCTACAGATCAAATCCATTAACTTATTATACTGTCTCGAGTCATCTAAAACTTGAATATACTCGTGAATTTGGGGATTTTTCTCTCCAATTTTCACCATTATCCCCAAATTCGCATAGACCAAAATCTATGATAGCGAATCTACATGATTCTCACTCGTTCCAGCCCATACCAGTCTGATGTTTCAAAAATAAGTTTTGATACCAATCTGTAATATAACCAACTGTCAGGCTAGGCCATGCTACCTCAAAACACTCTCCAAGAATTCTCTGAACTAACTCGTATTATACCTGGTACAACAAATACCAAAACTATATGCTCGGGTGTTGATCTGAAGCATACCCATTACTCAGTTACTTCCAAAACTTGTCCTCTTGGACTAATTATGAATTCTATTCCATTCTTTAATTAATCAAGAACATAAATCTAGGTCATACGATTAACAAGATTCATGTTAAACCATCCAAGAAATGAACATTGTGTCATGCACAACAATAACCAACAATCACGCACACAAAAATACATGTCAAAGATAAATATACATAGTGGAATATAAATTATGAAGAAACACAAAGATCACTTATCTTTAATTAAACCATCACCAACTGGCTGCAGACCAAGGACGTTCATCCCAACCATAAACATTGTTGTTCATTTACTCTCAACAATAGTTTCATCCCCAAGCCAGGGCTATGAATGCATAAGGATGGGTCCTAGGCCAAATCTAAAACACATAGTAGTTGGATAACTTGTTCTCATGTTTTCCGAACCACACAACAATCCTAATTTCCAAATCTCTTTCCCCTTCTACCTGCACAAACTAAAGAAACAAATCCCTTTCTTTTCCATGTAGTCCCTCAAGTTGTTTCATTTCCCTCCAGGGCTCTAGTGCTACTAGTAAGGAAATATCCATGCTAGAAACTCCAAGTATTCTTAGTTGTGGACAATTATTTATGAATTTCCATCAATCTCATGCACACAGACATCTATTCCCTCCTGGAATGATCAGTAATTTCTTACATCCATCTAGCAATGGCTCTCTACCTCCAACCATTCATTTCCATGCTCTGCCCAAGAGCACACAAATTAGCAAGAGTGAAATGAGGAATTCTCAAAATTAAATTATTAACCAAGAACAACCCCCCAAAAAACCCACAAGTAGGGTTTATATATAATTACAAGAACCAAGAACCACATGGCCTCCCCAAGAAGCTCATGTAACCACTTTTCTCAATTAAAAGAAAAATGGGTAAATAAAATATAATAAAAAGACTTAGCCCCTTTATCCTCCTCTCTCATGGAATCATATCCCCCTATATCTTGTCTTTGTTTGTCTTGCATCCAACTATGTATTTTATTAATATATATAGAAGTATTACATTTCCTAGGCACTTCGGCCCCTTTCCAACTTTATCGGCTCACCATCCTAAGTCACATTTACATAATGAATTCTAGCTCATAGGGATTAAAATCGGGGTGTTACATGCAACAACAGGTGTTACAACACTATGTTACAACACTATGTTACAACAACAATGTTACAACATGTGTACAAAAATAGGTCTTATAGGAATGGGAGTTGTAACACTTATCTCACCTTACAATTTATTAACTTGAAATTGAAATGTTTTCGGTTGATGTGGATTGCTTGAGGCCAAAAATTCTCCTACATCAGACATCCTTGGTAATAAAAACATGAGCTCCAACTCATGTGGATGAAACTGTAGATTTTATACAGGATGAAAATCCTCGTAGGCATGCTATCTCATTTTTAGAAACCCATGATGCATCTTTAGAACCCATGTTTCTTCACTTAACTAGATATTCATAATATTCCTTATTCTAGGTCCTTTTTCTAACCCTCTTCGCCAAGAGTTGCTCGAAATATTTGGTTGGTTTAGCATGTAGTTTTTTCTTCCATTCGATCGGGGTACTTTTTTCAGCCTGCTCTTCTCCCTCGTGAAACTTGTACAAGTCAGACACATTGAATATTGGAGAAATGTCAAAATATTCTGACAACTCTAACTTATATGCATTATCATATTTTTTTCTCAAAATTCAACACAGTCCAATTTTCTTGTAATTTGTTTTACTATATGTACCTCTAAGAAACGTTGCTTTCCTCAAGTCTTCCATTACTAGCTCTCCTTCAAAAATCGTTTTTATTATTTGCAAATATGCTCCATGTTTATATCTGATATTGATTTGTTGTAGCTTTCACTTAACATGCTCATGCATTTCCTATATGTTTTCTGCAAACTCACTTGCATCAACACTTCTTTTTATCTCCATATTTAGCAACTTAACCAAATCAACAACTCCTTTCAATGATCTTCCATAAACAATCTAAAATGGACTCTTTCCCACATATCTATTAATGGAATCGTTGTAAGAAAATTTAGCCTAGGCCAAGACTAAATCCCATTGTCCTAACTTCTCTCCACTCAGACTCCTCAAAAAATTCCCAAGACTCTGGTTAACCACCTCGGTCTATCCATCCATTTGTGGATGCTATGAAAAATAATACAACAACTTGGAACCCATATTATTCCAAAATATCCTCCAAAAGTTTCCAAGAAATATTGTATCTTTGTCAAAAGTGATACTTCTTGGTAGTCCATGTAACCTCACAATCTCTCTGAAAAATAAAACAGCCAATTTAGTAGAATCATTGGTCTTATTGCATGGTATGAAATGTGTCATCTTTGAAAATCTGTCTACTACAACCATCACATAATCATGACCACTATGCATTCTAGGTAGTCCCAAAACAAATTTCATACTTATGTCTTCCCATGGTCTTTCAGGGATCGGAAATGATGTATATAACCATGTGTTTTGACTCTTTCCTTTTGCTAGTTGACAAATTCTACAACATTCAACAAAAAAATTCACATATTTTTTTATGCTAGGAAAAAAGTATCTTTCCTTCACCAAGGTTGTGGTTTTTTCAATTCCAAAATGGCCACCCAAACCTTCGCTATGCATCTCTATAAACAAATTCAGCCACAATGAACTCCGTGGAATGCACAAGATTTGGTTCTTGAGCAAGAAACCTTCTTGAATATGAAAATCCAAATACGTTGTCTTATCAATACTCCAAGGTGATTTGCGCATTTTCCACTCCTTTGAAAAATCTATATTCTCTGCATACAAATCCTTCATACATTCCAAGCTAACAAATTCAACTAACAAAGTATTCAACAATATTATTCTCTGACTTAGTGCATCTGCAACTTTATTTGACTTTCCAGACCCGTGCTTCAAAAAAAATGAGTAACTTTGGAAATATTCTACCCATTTGGAATGTTTTTTATTTAACTTTCCTTGACTATTGATGTACTGCAATTCCTTATGATTAGTAAAGAAGACAAACTCCTTCAATAACAATTAATGTCTCCATTTCATCAAAGCTTGCATAATCACATAAAATTATTAATCATAAATAGAGTAAATCTTCTTAGAATCATTCAATTTCTTGTTGAAGAATGCAATCAACCTTCCTTCTTGGCTCAACATTTCTCCAATTGTTGAATCACTTGCATCTTAGTCCTCTTGAAACACTTTATTGAAATCTGAAAGTGCCACAACTCGTTGTTCAGTTACTTTTTTCTTCAAGTCTTCAAATGACTTCATGGCTTCTTTTGTCCACTTGAAAATCCCATTTTTCATGCATTTAGTAAGTGGTGCACAAATCTTGTTGAAATTTCAAATAAAATTTTTGTAGAAGCTTTCCAAACCATGGAAACTTATCATATCAAATGTACACCTAGGTATTGGCCACTCCAAAATAGCCTTTAAATTTTCAGAATACGTCTTCAAGCCTTCATTGGAAATCACAAATCCCAAGTACACTAATTATTCCTTCAAAAACGTACATTTCTTCGAATTTATCGGTAGTTTTTCTTCCCTCAACTATTGTAACACCTTTTGCGCATGCTTCATGCGTTATTTTTTGGTTTTACTGAAAATAAAAATGCCATTTACATACATGACAACAAAATTTCCCAATAAGGGTTTCAAAACTTCATTCATAATTATCATGAATGTGTTAGGGGCATTGGTTAGCCCAAACAACATGACTAGTTACTCAAACATCCCATCCTTCGTCTTGAACATTTTATTCTATTCATCACCTTCCCTTATCTGAATCTGATGATACCCACTCTTCAAAATGATATTTGAAAAGTACTTGGCCCCACTCAAATAGTACATGAGTTCATCCATCCTTGGTAAGGGAAACTTGTACTTAATAGTAATCTTGTTGATAGTTCGTGAATCAATACACATTTTCCATTCACATCCTTTCTTTGGTGTCAACACTGTAGGTACAACACAAGGACTTAATCTCTCTCGGATCAGTCCTCTGTCAAGTAATTTTAGTATTTTCCTATTCACCTCCTCACTCTATGATACAATCATTCGATAAGGAGCTTTATTCGATAGACTTGGTCCTGGTATCAAATTAATTTGTTGTGATATACTCCTCAAGGGAGGTAAACCTAATGGTAGATCATCTCCAACAATCTCTGTAAATTCATTTAACAAAGGTTGAATTTTCGGTGGTACAGAGCTCATCTTTCCACTCTTTGGAACTTGTCTTAGCATTAATGCCAAACAAAAATGGGCATTTTTGTGTTCCCTCAAAAATTATTTAGATGAACATATCATAATGTGAATACTTCTACAAACATTTTTGTTGTGACCATTTCCTTTACCATCACTAACACTTATCTCAGTCTCTACCATTGGCTCCAATATGTACCGTTTTCCATCTTTTAAAAATTCATAAGTATTCTTCCTTCCATCATAAATTTTTTTTGTCAAACAACCAAGGTCTTCTGAGTAGTATGTGATAGGTATCCATCTATACTGTTTCACACAATACCTGCTCACTAAAGTTTAGAATCTGAAAACTTAGCAAGAATTGCTCAGTCACAATCACTTTCTATCCTCTTTTCAACCATGAAACCCATTATGGATTCAAATGTAGAATACTTTTTAATTTAGCTTCTCTATTACCTCTATGGATACTAAATTTTCTGTACTTACACCATCTATGAGAAGATGACAACACTTATCTTGAATTTTTCACTTAGTTTTAAAAAAATTATTTCTCTGCTCAGGATCTTTCGTTGTCTTTTTCTTAGGCTTCAGTAGCACTCTTATAAACATCAAGTTTCTCTTTGTTCTTGCTGAATTAATTCCACATTGCTACCAACAAATGCTACCTCATCTTCCTGGGTAATTTGTGTTTTGGCCTCATTTCTTCTCCCTATATTTTTATTCTATGGACAATATGATGCATTGTGACCTTCTACTCTATATCTGTAACAGTTGATCACATACTTACCTCTGTCAAATCCTCTTCCTCTTCCAATGCCACTTCCTCCTCTTGTATTCTGGTTGTTGGTCACTTCATCTTCCTTTTCACTACTTCTAGCAGCAGTTGCTCTACTCTTGCCTCTAGTTCCTTTTTCCTAGAACTTCTTCCGCAATCTTCTATCAATCTTTTCTTCCACCTTCAAAGCAACTTGACATGCTTCATTCACATTACAAAAGTAATCTATACTCATCTCATCCTGAATATGATATTTCAACCCATTTATGTATCTCACCACTCTTTGGTATTTTGGTTCCTTTATCCCTGATTCGAGTGACAATTTGAAAAATTCCTCAGTATATTCATGAACACATGTCTCTTTCTGCCTTTAGTTTTGTACTTGTTTACACAAATTCCACTAGTAATCGATGGGGAGGAATTTCTCTTTGAATTTTCTCATCATCTTCCTTCATGTTCTAATCTTCTCGTGTTGGTTGTCTACTCTGTCCTTCTGTAACATATCCCACCCAAGTGAAACATGACCCTTTAACTTGGTCATGGTGAATCGAATCCGATTGGGATCCTGAACATTTTCATACTCAAAATATCATTCAAGATCTCCTATCCAATCTATGATATTTTCAGCTTTCAAACTACCATCGTAGCATGGAACTACCACCCTTGCACTACCCCTATCTTTCAGAAAAGATATCAACCATATCATTGGGTCTACTTCCTCAAAAATTTTCTCTTCTTTAGGCTCATCCTCATACTTTGAATATGTTTCAACATCTCCAAGCCTTTTGTTTTTTAGTTCTTCTATCCTCCTTTGTAATTCCTCTAATTCTATGTTTATAGAACCTCCTCGTGTTTCTCTTGCTTTTTGTGGAGACATCCTTACAATTTTTCTTATATCCCTCACTCGCACTAACATCCACATGCCTTACTTCTGGGAACTGTTTACCACACCTTAGGAGCTAAACCAACTTTGATGCCACTTGATGTAGTCACCCTCGATCATGTACTCAACCAACTACAGAAACAAGTTTCTACTCACAGAGTGCACAACTAACATCTAAAGGCATTATCAAAAATTTAACAACTTAAAGAATGCCAAGGGAAATTACAGTCACAGGAAAAAAATGGAAACAAATAAACAATACCATTAAATAGGGACTCAGATTTATTTATTAACCAGACTAAAATTGTCTTCCACCCTCTCATTGCACTTTTAGCCAAAATATGGCACAATGCTCATTCATACTCCATGACTGAAAATCCTTCTTGTTGCTCCACACTATCCCACTAAAACCAATGTTCTTTTTTGTAGACGTCTCTTCTTCTGTTTCCTTTCCTCTCCTATCTCTTTTGAACTAAACTGCTCTTTTCTTTCCCAATTGTTTCTTGTTTTCCTCCACCAAACGCGTTGGGGGTTGGGTAGTTACAGCTATCCTAATTCTCATCCATTTTCCAAATGTGTGTTGGAAAATTAGACAATTATAGCGGTTAAATTCCTCAATCATTTCAAGTGATTTTTCTTCCATCACACAATTAGTCTACCACCTGTCACAAAATTCTTGCAAGACATGTGAAGTTGTGATTCGTAGCATTCTAATAGAATTTTCCCTCGCTTGGAGTTGTAGTGTTGGTGTTGCGGCAACATGTGTTACAACGTGGGTGTTGCATCAATAGTGTACAACACGGGTATCACAACATTGTGTTACATCAATGTTGTTGTTGTAATGAGAGTTACATCATTGGTGTTGTAGTAATGGGAGTTATAGCATTGGTGTTGCAGTGACAAGTGTTACATCACTATGTTACAACAACAGTGTTACATCAACAGGTGTTACAACAATGGGAGTTGTAGCACTTATCTCACCTTTTTTTTTTCCACGTTGGAGATTCCGCGCTGGAAACTCACCCCAGATACTTCCCCACATAGTGGCTGGTATGGGAGTGATAAAGCTTCGCAGCGCCAAGGGACACAGGTTTCAAACTCATGACCTCTCCCCAAACTGGAAGAGTGTGTGCATGTCTTAACCAATTGTGCTATCCCATGGGACCTTCACTTATCGCACTTATCTCACCTTACAAATTATTAACTTGAAATTGAAATGTTTTTTGTTGATGCAAATTGCTTAAGACCAAATATGCTTATGCATCACACATGTTAGAATATATTTAAAATTAAAATAAATTGATATTTTTATCTTGGATTAGTGATAATTGAATTTTGTGCACTTGGTTATTTAACACATTGATGTGCCATATATATGAGTGCACTAGTGCACTTTAAATGATTTAAGTGCATCAACTAAAAAGCTTTCGCTGAAACCTTTGGCTACCCACCTCCATTAACAAGTTGTGCTATAAATAAACAAGGGAGAAATATTTGGTGAGGTTCCACCAAAACATTTACTAGGAGATGTTTTCCTTGTAGTGATTTAATCATTTTAGTATTTACTATAGTTTGTTTTTTCACATAGCATTTATTTCTACATTTTACATTGGATTCACAATGTGATTGTACATTTTACTACTCATTTTAACTCAAAATTTAGATTTTATTTTAATTTAGAATTTATTTACTAGTTCATTTATGTGCTAAAATCTTATTTACATAGCTATTAGGATTAAGTCTACATTTTAACATAACATTAAAGGAAATTAATCAGTGACTCAAGGGCATGGTAAAATTTACATGCACACATAAATGGAGGATTAGTAACTTTAAGGAGAAAGATTCATGTGACTTGCCTAACTAATTAATCTAACAATGTATTTGAAAAGTTTAAGGCTTTAAACCTAATCTAAGTTTGGATCCCCACTTTTCCGATTAAAAATCCTACAAGTTTTAAGTATTATGTTTGATTTTTTTTGTTTTAAACATCAACACTTACATTCAAAGAAGATAAGCTCTTAATAAATTTTGATATTGTGAAAACACACTTCCAACTACATAAAAAAAAATCTTCTTTTCCTTCCAACAAATTGAAGAGAGTTTGGTATAACAAACCATGTGGATTATGGCAGGCATAATTCACATGTCAGTGTGTACGCCTCATTTGTCAGTGGTGATTATGGCAGGCATGCATGTACTGAAACTGTGCTCAACTTAGGCATGTGAACTCTCGATCTTCTCTCAACTTTGAGGATTACGAGAAACTTCCCATTTTTGGATTTTTTCTCTTGATTGCACATTGATAGCCTAAAGTTTGAATGATTTTGAATAAATTTATATTATTTCCAACCTCTCATTTAATGGATTTCGATATGTTTCGAATGATTTTGAATAAATTTAACCTATAATTTATGGATTTCGATATGTTTTAAGTTGAAGTTGATTATCCAAATTTAGATAAGTTTTTATAAAATTAAATTAAATTTATTGTGATAAACATTAAAATATATATAAATATATAAATTTCAATTCACTATCAACAAAATTATATGAATATATATGTTTTTACAATTAATCATAATTATTTGTAGGAGTTTCTAAAAATATACTGTATAGAAATTTTGAAACATACAACATGTAAGTGGACACTTCTGCCCTTAAACCTTAACATTTCAAAACTTCTACATGCTATATTTCCAAAAACTCCTATAACAACAAAAATATCTCATTATCAATAAAAATGAATTATTATAATAGTCACACTACAAAACCTTTCCCACCCATCAATCTGAATCATATAATTTTAATTTTAATTTACCAAATGCCAGAGTGGATCAAAAGACGTTTTAGTTGACCTATTGACATAAATACCCCTCTCTGTCAACAAAAAGTGAGCTGTCTAATCACACCAAAAAGCTTACTCTTTTTTCTGCAACTGACACCAAAAAGCTCACTCTTTTTTCTGCAACTGAATAATGTGGCTCTGTCGATACTCTCAAGTTTTATGTAGTCACTAAATCAATTTTTTATAATAATTATTAATTACTAAGAAGTAAATTTATAAATATTGTATATAAGATGATAATAATAATAATTTTAAGTTAGACATCAAATTAGTGTATAAAATCCCTTTATTCAACAATTTAACGAATACAAAAATACACATATCTTACCTCTCTGAATTTTAACTAAAAATATATATTATTAAATTTTAAAATATATTATATATTTCAATATATATGATATTTTTAAATTTACTATTAAATTAAACATATAAAAACTCATAAATATAAATATTATATATATTCCAATATATATAAATAAATTTGAATCATGTTTAAATACAATAATCTATATTCTAAGATATAAAAAAAATTATAAGTTTATTGCTGAATGTACAATGTTTGCCATCCTCTACAGCCTTTAACTCTTTCAAAAAAAAAAAAAAAAATCATTTTAATCTAAATAATTACGACAATATAAAGTTTTTATTCATTATCTTTAATTATAAACTTTCACAATCTTTACATATATAATATATAACCAGATTAACATATAACAGATGTGTTCAAACATCCGTTTTATGATTAAAGTTAGCAGAAGAAATAGTGCTGCTGTTCAGCCCGAGGAGAGAAAAAAATATTTTATGTTGCAAATGAACTTGTAGTTAAAACCGGTATTTATAAATGTTGAACATATTAAGATATGTATGGTTGGATATAAATTATATCCTAATATACATATACATAGTATTTATGATTTGTGGCTGGACACTTAATGTTTACCATTTTCTACTATTTTCATCTCCATAACTACTTATGTGCTTCTTGCTTCCTTTAAAAAAAATTACCTTAACAAAATTTCACTAATTTAAAATATCACAATGCATATAATGATTGAACCTATTATTTTCTCTCTAAATATAATCAAATTTATATATCATTTTGGATTTTTTTTTAATATATTAAAAAACAATTAACTCATTGATTCCTTTCTTTGTCTCTTTGCTAGATGTTTCCAAATTATCCTTATTAGTAATAGCTATAGCTATATCAACAAGGCTTTTTACCTCACATTCAAACACAATTAGGACTGCAAAATGCCATATTCATATCTCACTTCATGGAGCTTTTTATGATCATAGATATTGATGTAGGGATTTTTAGTGGGTCATAACTTTTGAAATTTTACAGGGAGGAAGTTGTGTCTCTAACAGTTCACTACAGTGTGAGATTAGACATCATTCCTCTTATCAGTTATCTTTTAGTTTATGAACTTAAAAGTGAATTGACAAATAGTGTGGTTAGTTTTAGAGTCATGAGAGAATTTCTTAAAATTAGTTGTTTTCGAGAAAAATCTCATATAGTAGTTATAAGAGGTTGAACTTCCATTGTAATAGTTAGGATGGAGAAGAAATAAAAGAGAGTTATTTTCCATTATAGTGTCTTTGCATGGTTTTTAGATCTTGTGAATGAATCCAAGTTTATTGGTTACATCATCTAGTATCAAAGCCGGAAAATGATTGGGAGAGGAAGAGGAAGAGCAAGTACAAGATCTTACAAGCGTGTTGGCTAGTTAGAGAATAATACAAAGAGAAGTGTCTGAAGAGGGGACAGTCCGAGGAGATGTAGATAAACATACATAATATGAAGAACATAAAGAAGAACAATTAGAGTGCATGAATTTGGAAGAAAGGATGCTCAGGGCCGTAGAAGGGAGAAATGATAGGATTAAGATGGAAGTTTCAGAATATGTAGGGAATCTTAAACCAAAGGAGTTAATAGATTGGTTGAACATCATGGATTTTTTTTTGAATGATAGCCTATGCCAAAGGAAAAGAAGGTGAAATTTTCTTGCACCAAGTTGAAGGGTCATGCCATGATCTGGTGGGATGATGTGTAGAAATACAGAGCAAAAAAAGGAAAAGACAAAATTAGGACTTGGAGCAAGATGGAAAAAAAATTGCGATATTTTTTTTTGCCTCTGGACTATGCCCAAACCCTGTTTCATAGATTTCATAACTTGAAGAAAAACTTGTCTACCGTGGAGGAACTCACAAATGATTGTTATCAGTTGTCCATTAGTGTGGATCACCAGGAAACTAATGAGAAATTGGTTGCAAGGTATGTGAATTGTTTAAAATTTTCTATTCAAAATGAACTGAACATGCATAGGGTTCGCAATGTGGAAGAGGAATACCAATTAGCCTTAAAGGGCAAGGAAAAGTAAAGTCAACAATTTGCTCAAAGGAATAGAGGAGAAAAGAGGGGTACATCGTCTGCCTAACGCGATGGTTTTAACTATGGTGGAGGCAAATCATCCCAAGGATTTGAGAAAACAGAAGATACTCAACAAGGTAACCTGAATCAACCACGAGGAAGAGGATTTTATAGGTGTAGAGGTTACGGTTGTGGAAGAGGAGGACCTTATGTGTGTTTCAAGTGTGGTGTAGAGGTTCATCGAGCATTTGAATGCCCAAATTATAAAATGCAAGATCTTAAGAAATGACAACAATGTAGTTTGAACTTGGTCCAAGTTGAGAATGAAGAAGAAAGAGATGAATATTAAGTCGCGCCTGATATGGGGGTGAGTCTCGTGATACGAAGGTCAATGGTGATTCCCGAAAAAGAGCAAAGGAAGAGTATTGACAATGAAGATTCTTGGCGTCAGACAAACATTTTTCAAAACATATGCACTTATAGGGGAAAGGTATGTCAAGTTATTGTTGATAGTGGAAGTTGTGAGAATATGGTTTCCAAAGAGATGGTAGATAAGTTGAAATTATGTTGTGAAACACATCCCCATCCTTACCAAATTGCATGGTTCTAAAAGGGGAATAAAGTCGTGACATTAATAAAAGATGTTTGATCAAGTTTTCCATCAGTAAGACTTATAAAGATGAAGTATGGTGTGATGTCATTCCGATGGATGCATGTCATCTGTTATTGGGGAGACCTTGGAAATATGACAGACAAGTCATGCATGATGGAGGAAAGAATACCTACACCTTTTGGAAGGATGCATCGAAAGTCATCCTATTTCCCCTTAAAAATGAGGGAAAAAATGAGAACATGTTGTCAGAAAGAGAGTTTGTTAAGGAAACAGAGACAACAAGATTATGTTATGCATTAATAGTGCAAAAAGGAGTCGTGGAAGACGTACCAATTCCTACTGAAGTGGCCAAGTTACTAGAAGAATATGTTGATGTTATTCCTAATGAACTACTTGATGGTCTTCCACCAAAGAGGGATATTCAACATCACATTGATCTAATCCCAAGATCATCTTTACCTAATTAGGCATCCTATAGGATGAGTCCTACACAACATGCAAATCTCAACCAACAAGTGTCATAACTCATAAATAAAGGTTTGGTAAGAAAAAGCATGAGTCCATGTGTTGTACCAGCATTGTTGACTCCCAAAAAGGATAATACATGGAGGATGTGCACAGATAGCAGAGCAATCAAAAAATTACCATCAAATATTGGTTTCCTATACCACACTTGGATGACATAATGGATGTGCTATCTGGAGCTAAATATTTTAGTAAGATTGATTTGCGAAGTGAATACCACCAAATCCGGATTTCCATTGGGGATGATTGGAAAAGTGCCTTCAAGACCAGGGATGGACTATATGAATGGATGGTGATGCCATTTGGGTTGTCCAATGCACCTAGTACTTTCATGTGATTGATGAATAAGTTTGTTGTCGTTTATTTTGATGACATCCTAGTTTTCAGTAACAACAAAGAACATCACTTGCAACATTTAAAAGTTATATTAGATGCATTGAGAAAACATCCACTTTATGCAAACCTGAAGAAATGTAGGTTCCTGCAAGAAATTTTGGTATTTCTGGGTTTTTTCATCTCGGTAGAAGGAGTCAAGATCGATTTAGAGAAGGTCAAAGAAATTTCGAAGTGGCCTAGTCCTAGTAGCATAATAGAGGTAAGATGTTTTCATGGGTTAGCTACCTTTTACCGAAAGTTTATTCGAAATTTTAGCACTATTGTATAACCCATAACAAATTTCACCAAAGACAAGACATTCACGTGGACCAATGAAGCTAATGAAAGTTTTAAGTTTCTAAAGAAGAAGGTAATTAAGGCACCCATATCAGCCCTACTGGAATTTGATAAAGTGTTTGAGGTAGAATGTGATGCTTCACATGTAGGCATTGGAGTTGTACTTAGCCAAGAAGGTAGACCAATTGCATTCTTTAGTGAAAATTTGAATGAGGTAAGAAAGAACTACTCCACATATGATGTAGAATTTTTTCAATTATGCAAGCATTGCAACTTTGGAGGCATTATTTAGTGTCGAAAGAGTTTGTGTTATTTACCAATCACATTGTATTAAAATATGTAAACACCCAAAAGAAATTGAACAATAGACATGCAAAATGGGTCTCTTTTTTACAAGGCTACACCTCTTTTCTGAAGCACAAATCAGGATGGAAAAATCAAGTTGCAGATGCTTTGAGTCGACTCATTGTTCTTTTGACAACCATGGAAAATTAAGTAATTAGGTTTGTTGCATTAAAGGATCTCTATGCATATGATAATGATTTTCGAGAGATTATGGAACAGTTGAAGAATCTAGTCGCTGGGAACCTGGATCTTAATCAAGGGGGACTATTTTATGCAAGATGACTACCTATTCAAAGGAAAAAAGCTATGCATTCCAATGGGTTCAATGAGGGAAAATATCATCAAAGACCTTCACAGTAGTGGTTTGGCAGAACATTTTGGAAAGGATAAGATGCTAGCCTTAATCGAAGATAAGTATTAT
>JASDQU010305893.1:0-20849 GCA_032191745.1 Picea mariana | reverse complement strand
AGGGGTATGATGTTTGACAATCAATTGTTACAGGATACATTGGTTCAAAGAAACCGAATACTGCAAACAAGAAGGAACTGAAGAGAAACAACAAAATAACAATGGATTTCATCTTGAAAGGATTACCGAATTCAGTAGTAAAAGATAAAGTGGGACAATGTTCATCAACCAAAGAACTTTGGGATAAGCTACATAATATATACTCTATAGAATCTCATTCTATCGTAGAGCCAAAACGTGCTAATCATAATGAAGAAGATGGTGAATTAGTATGGGAAGCAAGAATATCATCGGGTCAAACATATTTAGAAGAATAAGATTATGAGAGACACCTAACCAATGCTTTAAACAAGTTGGTCAAAGAAAGAGAGAAAAACAAGTCACTCGAGGAAGAATTGATCAAGATAAAAAGGGAGTCTCAAAAACTCAACTTTGAATAATTACAACAAATGATTACAAACCTAAAATTCCAAATAGAAGAAGCAAGAAAGATTGAAGAAACACACAAAAGACAGTTGAAAGAAAAACAATTTTTGGAAGCCAAGATAGTAGCACAAAGAAAGGAAACAAGCAAGAGAGAAGATATTTTGACTATCCATCTCAAGGAAAGATCTGAGGATTTAAATCGGCTTGAAGCATAATTCAGTCAACAAGAAAGAAGATTTGAAGAAGAAATTTTCTCCTTGAATACCCAACTTGAAGAAGCAAAGAGAAAGGAAGAAGTCATGAAAATCCAAATGATGAAGAGAGAAGAATATTGTGAGAATCTTGAAGAAGAAGTTTTCACATTAAGAATTAAATTTGTCAAGCTCAACAAGAACATTGAAGGGAGAGGAAACAACACATCACCAGTAAATAAAGTTGAAGAAAAAAGTTACAGGTTACAAGAAAGGAAGAATGAAGACAAGGCTAAGAGTTATGAATAAGTTATCAAATATTCTATTAAGAGGGAAGAATGTGAGCCCTCAAAGAAGAACATTCTAGAAATGATGAAAAATCAAGAAGAATATTACAGAAGAGACAGATATCAAAGAAGGCCTTCCACTTTCAAGAATTAAAGAAGCTTCAATCATTATGAAGGAAACAACATAAGAGAATATTGTCATCATCCAAGGCATGAGTTCAAAAGGACTACATGACAAAGAAGATCATTCACTCCCAAGTATGAAAATTTATTTTATGGTCATTGTTTTATTTGTACTAACTTTGGACATAAAGCTACATATTGCAAAGCTTATGGAAGAAATGGTCAAGCAATAAATGCATATGTGACTCCATATAATATTGAATGTTACAAATTCAATAAATATGTAGATATAGCTTGTGATTATAGAATCATGATGGCTACTTATATGAAAGAGAACATTGATATCAGATATAAGAAGGATTGGAAAAGAAAACAAGAACAGGTAAATGAAGAACATATGGATGAAGGACACCCAGAAGTCATGCTCTCAAGATTGGCAATAATACGAGATCAAGAAAATATACAGAAAAAAGGAAGATGTCATAGATAGGAAGGTTTGGAGAAGAAATGAAAAACAAGAAGAGCGTGTGAATGGATACTAGCTCCCAGATATCGTACTCACAGGATTTGCAGTAGAATGCGATCATGATGCATCCACAATAAAAGAGGAATAGGTCATAATTTAGAAAGAGGATGATGATGAATCCGTAGATGAAGAGGAATATTACTCTGCATCAGAGTGGGTATTTTTTTGAGCCATTTAGTTTGGAGACTCCCAGTAAATATGAATATTGAACAGGGGGATTCTAAGCAATATATCTACAAATTAGAGAACCGTCAACAGAAGCTATATCGTCATAGGAACGTATGGTCATTGATGTGAAATTGACAATCCATGAAGATTTGAAGTCAAGTAATTTTGAATGCTTTTTATATATGTCAGTGAATTACAAGAGGAAGCACTAATGGAAAAATAACACCAGAAGAGAGGAAAGAACACATATACAAAAAATCCCACATTGATGTACACGACATCTTACAGAAAAGTCAAGGAAGATAAATTGTCATAGAAATAAATCAGAAGCATGAAGATAGGGGGAGTGAATGAAGTTAGAGAAATATTGTTCAGAGAAGGTATATCAACAAGGGGAGTTACCCTTTTACCCATGATGTCGAGAAAGATCAAAAGAGAAATATTAGAAGCATGAAGACAGGGGGAGCATCCCTAAGGGGAGATACCCTTTTCCATTGATTTCAAAGGGGGAGAGAAATATCGGAGGATAATTGATCACATGTGGAGTGTGATTGTTGGAGTATAAGTGTTTCCATCAATGCCAAAGGGGGAGATTGTTGGACAATTTGTTGTCATTGATGTTTTTGGACGGTTGGTTGTCATTGATGTCAACAATAAGTGGTTTTCATTGATGTCAACAGATGTGA
Source organism: Picea mariana (assembly GCA_032191745.1). Lineage (NCBI taxonomy): Eukaryota > Viridiplantae > Streptophyta > Pinopsida > Pinales > Pinaceae > Picea > Picea mariana. The sequence continues at coordinate 18,442 of JASDQU010305893.1, read as the reverse complement.
TGGGTGTATTTGGAGAAGTCTCCAATATGGTCCCCTTAGGGCGTATCTCTAAGCATGGCCCTCACAGGAAGACACTTTGAAGAAGTCTACCAGAAACCCATAGGTGTGTTCATGATACCTGAATTTGTTTGAGGAATAAGGACACGAAGGACAGTGTAAATGTAGGTAAAAAACTTATAGATGGATATTCCTTTTCGTTTCGTTTCCAATGGTAGGTGGAACGTCATGTAGTTCCTCACAGTTGAGGAGTTATGAGGTCATGAAGTTGAAATCCCCAAATATGGGTTAAGAAGCCCCTATGAAAGCCCCAAGGATGGGTTAAGAAGCTCATATGGAAGCCCAAAATATGGGTTAAGAAGCCCCTAATTGGTTGAAATTAATTAAATAAAGGGTAAAGTGATTGTAACAAGAAAGTTCAAGAAGCCCTAAAGTTAAGGAAACAGGTTACTTAGAAAAATTATATATACACCTCAAGAAGTCACTCATAAATATATTCACACACACATTATATTGAACATATTGTATGTGATTAGGTGATTCTTAGTTGAGGTAAATAAGGAGATTTGAAGAGAATTTCGAAGGGAAGATGAAGTGAATAAGGGTGAAATTCCTAGGGAGGATGAAGTCTTGTGATGATGTGTTCTATGGTATGTTATTAATAGGCCATCTTACCATTTTCGTTATAATTTTCTTCCTAGAATGATTCAGATAATGAAAATTGGAGGAGGTTGTGAAGACATGTCTAGATACCTATGGTAAAAATTTTAGGTTCTGGGTCATAGAATTTTTGGAGATACACTCTATGGAGGATAAGGTTTTTGACTAGTCCTGAAACTAGTCTCAAATGGGTGTTATGAGTAAAATAGCCATGAATTCTTCATAGAGAATCCAAATTATATGAGACCAATTTCAGTGGAAACATAAAAGTTCTTATTATATTTTGTGTGATTTTTAGAATTATATATCAAATATTTCATGTGTGGCATGTTGTACAAGTTTGATCTCTAGAATAGGCTAAAACTCAAGAAGGTTTTCCATTTTCACTATAACTTTTGTTCTGAGAAGTTTCAGAGCCTAAAATTTTGAGGAGATGTAGGAAAGAGCTCAGAGTATCTGTGGTTAAAATTTCAGACCTTAATTCATTATAGGTATGGATTTATGCTTTTTTTAATTTAGGTTTTGTGACTAATCCAAAACTAGTCCCGTGAGACTAAGGTAAAGTTTGATGAAGATGTTATTCTCTTGTTGTTGAAGTTGAGGAAGAGCTACATATGTGTATCGGGTCTGCTACAAGATTAAAGGTATGTTTTGCATGTGTTATTGAGGGTTATGTTTATGGTACATGCTTGAGGCATGTATTGATGATGATGGTACATGAGATGGTACACCTTTGTGATGATATGATACATTGTTAGAACTATATCTTGGATATATTGGTATTTTCTTTGGTATATGTCATGGTGATGTTATCACATGCTTTAGACACATCTTATGGTACTTAGTTGAGGCACATCATTGACAATATCTTATGGTACATGGTGTATGGCATGATTGAGACGTATAATGAGTGATGTGATATATGCGTGATGCATATCTTGGTGATGTTATGGTTCATATTTGATACTTATTTTGGCACATGGTTGAGACACATATCGTGATCATGATATGGTACATTGTTAGAGGCAATTCTTGGTGATATTGGTACGTGATATTGTATATGGTTAATGTAATCAGTATCGTACATGGTTGATTATTGATGTACATAGTTGATGTACATGGTTGATGTACATTGTTGATGATTGATGTACATGGTATGGTACATGTTAATGTACATGGTTGATGTACACTGTTGATTATTAATGTACATGGTATAGTACATGTTGATGCACATGGTATGGTACAGTTTGATGTACATGGTTGATGTACATGGTATGGTACATGTTGATGTACATGATATAGTACAGTTTTTGGTACATGGTTTATGTACTTGGTTGATGTGACAGTGAAAGTGATAGGTTGGTTGATGTGACAGTGATAGTGACATGTTGTTTGATGTGATAGTGACAGTGACAAGTTGGTTGATGTGACAATGACAGTTATAGGTTGGTTGATGTGACAGTGACAGTGACAGGTTGGTTGATGTGATAGTGGCATTTACAGGTTGATTAGTGGTAGTGATAGTGAATCTACACTTATATTTTAGGGTGACAGGACGAGGCAAGGAAAGGGGGTTGTAGGCTCCTTTTGGTTGGTGCCGGAGAATTCAGGGAGTTGGTGCTTCCTTCAAGTTGGTTCTTGTAAATAAAGGGTTCTTAGCCTCCTTTTGATTGGTGTCGAAGAATTCATGGATTTGGTGCTTCCTTCAGGTTGGTGCTTGTAAATCAAGGGGTTGGTGCCTCCTTCCAGTTGGTGTTGGAGAATTGGGAAGTTGGTGCTTCATATGAATGTATTATTGATATATATAAGAAATAATTTTATGGTTTTCTCCCATTTAGGTTTCCACGTAAATTATGGTGTATTGTGCATTTGATGTGATATTTTTTATTGGTATTGCTTATGGTTATCTGCTCATGATATATTGAATGCAATCATAAATGATATATTGTTGATAAAGTTGAAGTTTATATATTGTGATTGAAAGTGGTAAAAAGTGATCATATTGGTTCACCCCCCTCTCTTATTATTCCAACATAAATCTCTAATTCTACAAAATGTGTAAACACCCATTTTTGTTAGAATTATGCATATTGTAGAAATTGTCAATTAATGTTACATGTCATTTTTCTGCTAAATTCCTGAAGAGCTATTTCACAATTCTCCAAATTCTAATAATTCAAGGTTATTCTCCTATGAATAATATTTCCAACGACAATACTCATGCCCCAATCCAAACTCTTAGCTGAAAATTATGGCTTCCTAAAAAATCCATTTTCACTCCATTTGTGCATTTTTTCCAATGGTTTAATTTTATTGAAAGGCCAACTTCTGTCAATGGCAGAAGAAAATATGTTAGGAAATAGATAAAAAAAAAATATGAGAAACAGATAAAAATAATGACAAGGAATTCATATCAACTCTCATTTTCAATCTGATACTCTAGTAAAAATATACAACAATCTGGAATATACAACTTTGTCCTTTTTCACCCCTCTTTCCAGACTTTGAATTTTTAAGCATAACTCACTATCTCTCAACATGTGCACTTATGGAAAATTTTTACTAAACCAAAGTTGTTTTTCTTGATGATTATATAAAAAGTTGATTAAATAAAATTTTCCATTTTTGAGATCTAGGGTCACTTTTCCTCCGAAAATCTCAAAAAACCCAAAAATGTGGCTCGAAATAGTGGATTTTGGCCTATTTCAGTATCCCCATTCCACTCCCTTTAGGATTTATTCAGTTCTTTCATGGATTATTTTTGTGTCTGCTTTTTGAATTCTCTCCAATAATTTCAACTTAATCTAGATCTTTGCCAATGATATGGACCCAGATCTTTAAAAACCACTATTTGACAGTTTCTGACAAATCTAAGAAGAATTGGAATATGGCCCTATCTGTCACTTTTGTAGGTATTGTCTTTATGGAAAAAAACCCAAAATTTTCATCTTAATCCAACTTAATATGCTCCAGTTATTGCCACAATAAGAAAATGGCTCCATACTTATTTTTCCTAAGTGCAATATGCACCGTCGATCTCAAATCGAAATCAATCTAGACCGTTGGTCTTCTCTCTATCAGAAATTGGTAATCGACGTTATCCTTTTTCATGCACAACAATTTACCCAAACTCTCGACCTGACCATCGGCCATCAACCCAACTCCCTGACGATCGATTTGCATACAACTCCAAATCGGTCGACCTAGCCATCGATTGTCGGTGATCTTCATTGGTGAATGGAACTCCCTAATACTTCAATCAATGCTCAACCATCAGCCCATCGAAAATTGATGATCCTCGATGACTTTCGAAAACCCTTACTCAATTCGGCCAACCTAACCGTCAACCATACACCATCTATGTTGGCTGACGTGGAAACTATGATGACATGGCATGCCACATCATCTTGAGGCATCAAATGGGATGATGTGGAATGATACGTTATCACCCTCGTTTCTCCATCGATCATCGACAATTTCTCTTTGAAGAGTTTGAACTTCACACTAAATATCCATCGACCATCAGCGATCTTAGATGTCCTTTGGTCAAACTTCAACACTTCCCCAAACTCATTGATCCCCGATCCATCAGCCATCTATGATCTCATATGTCATTTGGTTGAACTTCAACACTTCTCCAAACTCATCGATCCCCGATCCATCGACCNATCTCAGATGGTGAACTTCAACACTTAAACAATTTCGGCCAAAACCTAGGTGAATCTGGGTCATTAATCTCCCAACCAAGATAATCTCAACAATTGTTTTTCTTTGAATTCTCAAATGGTCGAAAACGAATACGGACTGTCGACCTTCCTCCTTTTCAAAACCTCCAAAATGAATCTTGGCCATGGATCTCATAACTTTCTCAAAATTCAAAACTTTATGAATTTTTAAAATTTTTCAAGAATAAGTCTAGATCGTTGATCTGGAGATCGAACATGATCTCCGTCGTCGATTCTCTACAACGACCATTAAAAATTTGAATTTTTTTTATCTTCCAGGTTGAATTGGGATCTACAAATCTGCAGATCAAATCCATTAACTTATTATACGGTCTCGAGTCATCTAAAACTTGAATCTACTCGTGAATTTGGGGATTTTTCTCTCCAATTTTCACCATTATCCCCAAATTCGCATAGACCAAAATCTATGATAGCAAATCCACATGATTTCCACTCGTTCCGGCCCATACCAGTCCGATGTTTCAAAAATAAGTTTTGATACCAATCTGTAATATAACCAACTGTCAGGCTAGGCCATGCTACCTCAAAACACTCTCCAAGAATTCTCTGAACTAACTCATATCATACCTAGTACAACAAATACCAAAACTATATGCTCGGGTGTTGATCTGAAACGTACCCATTACTCAGTTACTTCCAAAACTTGTCCTCTTGGACTGATTATGGATTCTATTCCATTCTTTAATTAATCAAGAACTTAAATCTAGGTCATACGATTAACAAGATTCATGTTAAACCATCCAAGAAATGAACATCGTGTCATGGACAACAATAACCAACAATCATGCACACAAAAATACATGTCAAAGATAAATATACATAGTGGAATATAAATTATGAAGAAACACAAAGATCACTTATCTTTAATTAAACCATCACCAACTGGCTGCAGACCAAGGATGTTCCTCCCAACCATAAACATTGTTGTTCATTTACTCTCAACAATAGTTTCATCCCCGATCCAGGGCTATGAATGCATAAGGATGGGTCCTAGGCCAAATCTAAAACACATAGTAGTTGGATAACTTGTTCTCATGTTTTCCCAACCACACAACAATCCTAATTTCCAAATATCTTTCCCCTTCTACCTGCACAAACTAAAGAAATGAATCCCTTTCTTTCCCATGTAGTTCCTAAAGTTGTTTCATTTCCCTCAAGGGCTCCAGTGCTACTAGTAAGGAAATATCCATGCTAGAAACTCCAAGTATTCTTAGTTGTGGATAATTCTTTATGAATTTTCATCAATCTCATGCACACAGACATCCATTCCCTCTTGGAATGATCAGTAATTTCTTACATCCATCTAGCAATGGCTCTCTACCTCCAACCATTCATTTCCATGCTCCGCCCTGGAGCACACAAATTAGCAGGAGTGAAATGAGGAATTCTCAAAATTAAATTATTAACCAAGAACAACCCCCTAAAAAACCCACAAGTAGGGTTTATATATAATTACAAGAACCAAGAACCACATGGCCTCCCCAAGAAGCTCGTGTAACCACTTTTCTCAATTAAAAGAAAAATGGGTAAAATGAAATATAATAAAAAGACTTAGCCCCTTTATCCCCCTCTCTCATGGAATCATAGCCCCCTATATCTTGTCTTTGTTTGTCTTGCATCCAATGATGTATTTTATTAATATATATAGAAATATTACATTTCCTAGGCACTTCGGCCCCTTTCCAACTTTATCGGCTCACCATCCTAAGTCACATTTACATAATGCATTCTAGTTCATAGGGATTAAAATCGGGGTGTTACATGCAACAACAAGTGTTACAACACTATGTTACAACAACATGTATTACAAAAATAGGTCTTACAGGAATGGGAGTTGTAACACTTATCTCACCTTACAATTTATTAACTTGAAAATGAAATGTTTTTGGTTGATGTGGATTGCTTGAGGCCAAAATTCTCCTACATCAGACATCCTTGGTAAGAAAAACATGAGCTCCAACTCATGTGGATGAAGCTGTAGATTTTATACAGGATGAAAATCCTCATAGGCATGCTAGCTCATTTTCAGAAACACATGATGCATCTTTAGAACCCATGTTTCTTCACTTAACTAGATATTCATAATATTCCTTATTCTAGGTCCTTTTTCTAACCCTCTTCGCCAAGAGTTGCTCGAAATATTTGGTTGGTTTAACATGTAGTTTTTTCTTCCATTCGGCCAGGGTACTTTTTTCAGCCTGCTCTTCTCCCTCATGAAACTTGTACAAGTCAGACACATTGAATATTGGAGAAATGTCAAAATATTCTGACAACTCTAACTTATATGCATTATCATATTTTTTTCTCAAAATTCAACACGGTCCAATTTTCTTGTAATTTGTTTTACTATACGTACCTCTAAGAAATGTTTCTTTCCTCAAGTCTTCCATTACTAGCTCTCCTTCAAAAATCGTTTTTCTTCTTTGCAAATATGCTCCATGTTTATATCTGATATTGATCTGTTGTAGCTTTCACTTAACACGCTCATGCATTTCCTATATGTTTTCTGCAAACTCACTTGCATCAACACTTCTTTTTTCCTCCATATTTAGCAACTTAACCAAATCAACAATTCCTTTCAATGATCTTCCATAAACAATCTAAAATGGACTCTTTCCCACATATCTATTAATGGAACCGTTGTAAGAAAATTTAGCCTAGGCCAAGACTAAATCCCATTGTCCTAACTTTTCTCCACTCAAACTCCTCAACAAATTCCCAAGACTCTGGTTAACCACCTTGATCTATCCATCCATTTTTGGATGCTATGAAAAATAATACAACAACTTGGAACCCATATTATTCCAAAGTATCCTCCAAAAGTTTCCAAGAAATATTGTATCTTTGTCAAAAGTGATACTTATTGGCAGTCCATGTAACCTCACAATCTCTCTGAAAAATAAAAGAACCAATTTAGTAGAATCATCGGTCTTCTTGCATGGTATGAAATGTGTCATCTTTGAAAATCTATCTACTACAACCATCACATAATCACGACCTCTATGCATTCTAGGTAGTCCCAAAACAAATTTCATACTTATGTCTTCCCATGGTCTTTCAGGTATCGGAAATGATGTATATAACCACGTGTTTTGACTCTTTCCTTTTGCTAGTTGACAAATTCTACAACATTCAACAAAAATTTTCACATATTTTTTTATGCTAGGAAAAAAGTATCTTTCCTTCACCAAGGTTGTGGTTTTTTCAATTCCAAAATGGCCACCCAAACCTTCGCTATGCATCTCTATAAACAAATTCAGCCACAATGAACTCCGTGGAATGCACAAGATTTGGTTCTTGAGCAAGAAACCTTCTTGAATATGAAAATCCAAATACATTGTCTTATCAATACTCTAAGGGGATTTGCGCATTTTCCACTCCTTTGAAAAATCTATATTCTATGCATACAAATCCTTCATACATTCCAAGCTAACAAATTCAACTTACAAAGTATTCAACAATATTATTCTCTGGCTTAGTGCATCTGCAACTTTATTCGACTTTCTAGACCCGTGCTTAAAAAAAAATTAGTAACTTTGGAAATATTCTACCCATTTGGAATGTTTTTTATTTAACTTTCCTTGACTATTGATGTACTGCAATTCCTTATGATTAGTAAAGAAGACAAACTCCTTCAATAACAATTAATGTCTCCATTTCATCAAAGCTTGCACAATCACATAAAAATATTGATCATAAATAGAGTAATTCTTCTTAGAATCATTCAATTTCTTGTTGAAGAATGCAATCAACCTTCCTTCTTGGCTCAAAATTTCTCCAATTGTTGAATCACTTGCATCATAATCCACTTCAAACACTTTATTGAAATTTGGAAGTGCCAAAACTCGTTGTTCAGTTACTTTTTTCTTCAAGTCTTCAAATGACTTCATGGCTTCTATTGTCCACTTGAAAATCCCATTTTTCATGCATTCAGTAAGTGGTGCACAAATCTTGTTGAAATTTCGAATAAAACTTTTGTAGAAGCTTTCCAAACCATGGAAACTTATCATATCAAATGTACACTTAGGTATTGGCCACTCCAAAATAGCCTTTAAATTTTCAGAATACGTCTTCAAGCCTTCATTGGAAATCACAAATCCCAAGTACACTAATTCTTCCTTCAGAAACGTACATTTCTTCAAATTTATCAGTAGTTTTTTTTCCCTCAACTGTTGTAACACCTTTTGCGCATGCTTCATGCGTTATTTTTTGGTTTTGCTGAAAATAAAAATGTCTTTTACATACATGACAACAAACTTTCCCAATAAGGGTTTCAAAACTTCATTCATAACTATCATGAATGTGTTAGGGGCATTGGTTAGCCCAAACGACATGACCAGTTACTCAAACATCCCATCCTTTGTCTTAAACATTTTCTTCTATTCATCACCTTCCCTTATCTGAATCTGATGATACCCACTCTTCAAAATGATATTTGAAAAGTACTTGGCCCCACTCAAATAGTAAATGAGGTCATCCNCCTTTCCTTGGTGTCAACACTGTAGGTACAACACAAGGACTTAATCTCTCTTGGATCAGTCCTCTGTCAAGTAATTTTAGTATTTTCCTATTCACCTCCTCACTCTATGATACAATCATTCGATAAGGAGCTTTATTTGATAGACTTGGTCCCGGTATCAAATTAATTTGTTGTGATATACTCCTCAAGGGAGGTAAACCTAATGGTAGATCATCTCCAACAAACTTTGTAAATTCATTCAACAAAGGTTGAATTTTCAGTGGTACAGAGCTCATCTTTCCACTCTTTGGAACTTGTCTTAGCATTAATGCCAAACAAAAATGGGCATTTTGTGTTCCCTCAAAAATTATTTAGATGAACATATCATAATGTGAATACTTCTACAAACATTTTTGTTGTGACCATTTCCTTTACCATCACTAACACTTATTTCAGTCTCTACCATTGGCTCCAATATGTACCGTTTTCCATCTTTTAAAAATTCATAAGTATTCTTCCTTGCATCATAAATTTTTTTTGTCAAACAACCAAGGCCTTCTGAGTAGTATGTGATAGGTATCCATCTATACGGTTTCACACAATACCTGCTCATTAAAGTTTACAATCTGAAAACTTAGCAAGAATTGCTCAGTCACAGTAACTTTCTATCCTCTTTTCAACCATGAAACCCATTATGGATTCAAATGTGGAATAATTTTTAATTTTAGTGTCTCTATTACCTCTATGGATACTAAATTTTATGTACTTACACCATCTATGAGAAGATGACAACACTTATCTTGAATTTTTCACTTAGTTTTAAAAAAATTATTTCTCTGCTCAGGATCTTTTGTTGTCTTTTTCTTAGGCTTCAGTAGCACTCTTCTAAACATCAAGTTTCTCTTTGTTCTTGCTGAATTAATTCCGCATTGCTACCAACAAATACTACCTCATCTTCCTGGGTAATTTGTGTTTTGGCCTCATTTCTTCTCCCTATATTTTTATTCTATGGACAATATGATGCATTGTGACCTTCTACTCTATATCTATAATAGTTGATCACATACTTACCTCTGTCAAATCCTCTTCCTCTTCCAATGCCACTTCCTCCTCTTGTATTCTGGTTGTTGGTCGCTTCATCTTCCTTTTCACTACTTCTAGCAGCAATTTCTCTACTCTTGCCTCTAATTCCTTTTCCCTAGAAATTCTTCCACAATCTTCTATCAATATTTTCTTCCACCTTCAAAGCAACTTGACATACTTCGTTCACATTACAAAAGTAATCTATACTCATCTCATCCTGAATATGATATTTCAACCCATTTATGTATCTCATCACTCTTTGGTATTCTGGTTCCTTTATCCCTAATTTGAGCGACAGTTTGAAAAATTCCTCAGTATATTCATGAACACATGTCTCTTTCTGCCTTTAGTTTTGTACTTGTTTACACAAATTCCACTGGTAATCGATGGGAAGGAATTTCTCTTTGAATTTTCTCATCATCTTCCTTCATGTTCTAATCTTCTCATGTTGGTTGTCTACTCTGTCCTTCTGTAACATATCCCACCCAAGTGAAACATGACCCTTTAACTTGGTCATGGTGAATCGAATCCGATTGGGATCCTGAACATTTTCATACTCAAAATATCATTCAAGATCTCCTATCCAATCTATGATAGTTTCATCTTTCAAACTACCATCATAACATGAAACTACCACCCTTGCACTACCCCTATCTTTCAAAAAAGATATCAACCATATCATTGGGTCTACTTCCTCAAAAAATTTCTCTTCTTTAGGCTCATCCTCATACTTTGAATATGTTTCAACATCTCCAAGCCTTTTGTTTTTTATTTCTTCTATCCTCCTTTGTAATTCCTCTAATTCTATGTTTATAGAACCTCCTCGTGTTTCTCTTGCTCTTCGTGGAGACATCCTTACAATTTTTCTTATATCCCTCACTCGCACTAACATCCACATGCCTTACTTCTGGGAACTGTTTACCACACCTTAGGAGCTAAACCAACTTTGATGCCACTTGATGTAGTCACCCTCAATCATCTACTCAACCAACTACAGAAACAAGTTTCTACCCACAGAGTGCACAACTAACATCTAAAGGCATTATCGAAAATTTAACAACTTAAAGAATGCCAAGGGAAATTACAGTCACAGGAAAAAAATGGAAACAAATAAACAATACCATTAAATAGGGACTCAGATTTATTTATTAACCAGACTAAAATTGTCTTCCACCCTCTCATTGCACTTTTATCCAAAATATGGCACAATGCTCATTCATACTCCATGACTGAAAATCCTTCTTGTTGTTCCACACTATCCCACTAAAACCAATGTCCCTTCCTCTGTTGTGTTCTTTTTTGTAGACGTCTCTTCTTCTGTTTCCTTTCCTCTCATATCTCTTTCGAACTGAACTGTTATTTTCTTTCCCAATTGTTTCTTGTTTTCCTCCACCAAATGCGTTGGGGGTTGGGTAGTTACAGCTATCCTAATTCTCATCCATTTTCCAAATGTGCGTTGGAAAATTAGACAATTATAGCGGTTAAATTCCTCAATCATTTCAAGTGTTTTTTCTTCCATCACACAATTAGTCTACCACCTGTCACAAAATTCTTGCAAGACATGTGAAGTTGTGATTCGTAGCATTCTAATAGAATTTTCCCTCGCTTGGAGTTGTAGTGTTGGTGTTGCGGCAACATGTGTTACAACGTGGGTGTTGCATCAATAGTGTACAATACGGGTGTCACAACAATGTGTTACATCAATGATGTTGTTGTAATGGGAGTTACATCATTGGTGTTGCAGTAATGGGAGTTATAGCACTGGTGTTGCAGCGACAAGTGTTACATCACTATGTTACAATAACAGGTGTTACAACAATGGGAGTTGTAGCACTTATCTCACCTTACAAATTATTAACTTGAAATTGAAATGTTTTTTGTTGATGCAAATTGCTTAATACCAAATATGCTTATGCATCACACATGTTAGAATATATTTAAAATTAAAATAAATTGATATTTTTATCTTGGATTAGTGATAATTGAATTTTGTGCACTTGGTTATTTAACACATTGGTGTGTCATATATATGAGTGCATTATTGCACTTTATATGATTTAAGTGCATCAACTAAAAAGCCTTCACTAAAACCTTTTGCTACCCACCTCCATTAACAAGTTGTGCTATAAATGAATAAGGGAGAAATATTTGGTGAGGTTTCACCAAAACATTTACTGGGAGATGTTTTCCTTATAATGATTTAATCATTTTAATATTTACTATAGTTTGTTTTTTCACATAGCATTTATTTCTGCATTTTACATTGGATTCACAATGTGATTATACATTTTACTACTTATTTTAACTCAAAATTTAGACTTTATTTTAATTTAAAATTTATTTACTAGTTCATTTATGTGATATAATTTTGTTTACATAGCTATTAGGATTAGGTCTACATTTTAACATAACATTAAAAGAAAATAATCATTGACTCAAGGGGCATGGTAAATTTTACATGCACACATAAATGGAGGATTAGTAACTTTAAGGAGAAAGATTCATGTGACTTGCCTAACTAATTAATCTAACAATGTATTTGAAGAGTTTAAGGCTTTAAACCTAACCTAAATTTGGATCCCCACTTTTCGGAATAAAAGTCCTACAAGTTTTAAGTGTTATGCTTAATTTTTTTTATTTTAAACCAACACTTACATTCAAAGAAGATAAGCTCTTAATAAATTTTGATATAACAAATCATGTGAAAACACACTTCCACCTACATAAAAAAATATCTTCTTTAACTTCCAACAAATTGAAGAAAGTTTGGTATAACAAACCATGTGGATTATGGCAGGCATAATTCACATGTCAGTGTGTACGCCTCATTTGTCAGTGGTGATTATGGCAGGCATGCATGTACTGAAACTGTACTCAACTTCGGCATGTGAACTCTCTATCTTCTCTCAACTTTGAGGATTACGAAAAACTTCCCATTTTTGGACTTTTTTCTCTTGATTGCACATTGATAGCCTAAAGTTTGAATGATTTTGAATAAATTTATATTATTTCCAACCTCTCATTTTATGGATTTCGATATGTTTCGAATGATTTTGAATAAATTTAACCTCTAATTTATGGATTTCGATATGTTTTAAGTTGCAGTTGATTATCCAAATTTAAATAAGTTTTTATAAAATTAAATTAAATTTATTGTGATAAACATTAAAATATGTATAAATATATAAATTTCAATTCACTATCAACAAAATTATATGAATATATATGTTTTTACAATTAATCATAATTATTTGTAGGAGTTTCTAAAAATGTACTGTATAGAAATTTTGAAACATACAACATGTAAGTGGACACTCTGCCCTTAAACCTTAACATTTCAAAACTTCTACATGCTATATTTCCAAAAACTCCTATAACAACAAAAATATCTCATTATCAATAAAAATGAATTATTATAACAGTCACACTACAAAACCTTTCCCACCCATCAATCTGAATCATATAATTTTAATTTTAATTTACCAAATGCCAGAGTGGATCAAAAGACGTTTTAGTTGACCTATGGACATAAATACCCCTCTCTGTCAACAAAAAGTGAGCTGTCTAATCACACCAAAAAGCTTACTCTTTTTTCTGCAACTGACACCAAAAAGCTCACTCTTTTTTCTGCAACTGAATAATGTGGCTCTGTCGATACTCTCAAGCTTTATGTAGTCACTAAATCAATTTTTTACAATAATTACTAATTATTATTTTTACAATAATTACTAATTATTAAGAAGTAAATTTATAAATATCGTATATAAGATGATAATAATAATAATTTTAAGTCAGACATCAAATTAGTGTATAAAATCTCTTTATCCAACAATTTAACGGATACAAAAATACACATATCTTACCTCTCTAAATTTTAACTAAAAATATGTATTATTAAATTTTAAAATATATTATATATTTCAATATATATGATATTTTTAAATTTACTATTAAATTAAACATATAAAAACTCATAAATATAAATATTATATATATTCCAATATATATAAATAAATTTGAATCATGTTTTAATACAATAATCTATATTCTAACATATAAAAAAAATTATAAGTTTATTGCTGAATGTACAATGTTTGCCATCCTCTACAGCCTTTAATTCTTTCAACGAAAAAAAAGAATGAAAAAAAAATCATTTTAATCTAAATAATTACGACAATATAAAGTTTTTATTCAATATCTTTAATGATTATAAACTTTCACAATCTTTACATATATAATATATAACCAGATTAACATATGACAGATGTGTTCAAACATCCGTTTTATGATTAAAGTTAGGGGAAGAAATAGTGCTGCTGTTCAGCCCGAGGAGAGAAAAAAATATTTTATGTTGCAAATGAACTTGTAGTTAAAACCGGTATTTATAAATGTTGAACATATTAAGATATGTATGGTTGGATATAAATTATATCCTAATATACATATACATAGTATTTATGATTTGTGGCTGGACACTTAATGTTTACCATTTTCTACTATTTTCATCTCCATAACTACTTATGTGCTTCTTGCTTCCTTTAAAAAAAATTACCTTAACAAAATTTCACTAATTTAAAATATCACAATGCATATAATGATTGAACCTATTATTTTCTCTCTAAATATAATCAAATTTATATATCATTTTGGATTTTTTTTTAATATATTAAAAAACAATTAACTCATTGATTCCTTTCTTTGTCTCTTTGCTAGATGTTTCCAAATTATCCTTATTAGTAATAGCTATAGCTATATCAACAAGGCTTTTTACCTCACATTCAAACACAATTAGGACTGCAAAATGCCATATTCATATCTCACTTCATGGAGCTTTTTATGATCATAGATATTGATGTAGGGATTTTTAGTGGGTCATAACTTTTGAAATTTTACAGGGAGGAAGTTGTGTCTCTAACAGTTCACTACAGTGTGAGATTAGACATCATTCCTCTTATCAGTTATCTTTTAGTTTATGAACTTAAAAGTGAATTGACAAATAGTGTGGTTAGTTTTAGAGTCATGAGAGAATTTCTTAAAATTAGTTGTTTTCGAGAAAAATCTCATATAGTAGTTATAAGAGGTTGAACTTCCATTGTAATAGTTAGGATGGAGAAGAAATAAAAGAGAGTTATTTTCCATTATAGTGTCTTTGCATGGTTTTTAGATCTTGTGAATGAATCCAAGTTTATTGGTTACATCATCTAGTATCAAAGCCGGAAAATGATTGGGAGAGGAAGAGGAAGAGCAAGTACAAGATCTTACAAGCGTGTTGGCTAGTTAGAGAATAATACAAAGAGAAGTGTCTGAAGAGGGGACAGTCCGAGGAGATGTAGATAAACATACATAATATGAAGAACATAAAGAAGAACAATTAGAGTGCATGAATTTGGAAGAAAGGATGCTCAGGGCCGTAGAAGGGAGAAATGATAGGATTAAGATGGAAGTTTCAGAATATGTAGGGAATCTTAAACCAAAGGAGTTAATAGATTGGTTGAACATCATGGATTTTTTTTTGAATGATAGCCTATGCCAAAGGAAAAGAAGGTGAAATTTTCTTGCACCAAGTTGAAGGGTCATGCCATGATCTGGTGGGATGATGTGTAGAAATACAGAGCAAAAAAAGGAAAAGACAAAATTAGGACTTGGAGCAAGATGGAAAAAAAATTGCGATATTTTTTTTTGCCTCTGGACTATGCCCAAACCCTGTTTCATAGATTTCATAACTTGAAGAAAAACTTGTCTACCGTGGAGGAACTCACAAATGATTGTTATCAGTTGTCCATTAGTGTGGATCACCAGGAAACTAATGAGAAATTGGTTGCAAGGTATGTGAATTGTTTAAAATTTTCTATTCAAAATGAACTGAACATGCATAGGGTTCGCAATGTGGAAGAGGAATACCAATTAGCCTTAAAGGGCAAGGAAAAGTAAAGTCAACAATTTGCTCAAAGGAATAGAGGAGAAAAGAGGGGTACATCGTCTGCCTAACGCGATGGTTTTAACTATGGTGGAGGCAAATCATCCCAAGGATTTGAGAAAACAGAAGATACTCAACAAGGTAACCTGAATCAACCACGAGGAAGAGGATTTTATAGGTGTAGAGGTTACGGTTGTGGAAGAGGAGGACCTTATGTGTGTTTCAAGTGTGGTGTAGAGGTTCATCGAGCATTTGAATGCCCAAATTATAAAATGCAAGATCTTAAGAAATGACAACAATGTAGTTTGAACTTGGTCCAAGTTGAGAATGAAGAAGAAAGAGATGAATATTAAGTCGCGCCTGATATGGGGGTGAGTCTCGTGATACGAAGGTCAATGGTGATTCCCGAAAAAGAGCAAAGGAAGAGTATTGACAATGAAGATTCTTGGCGTCAGACAAACATTTTTCAAAACATATGCACTTATAGGGGAAAGGTATGTCAAGTTATTGTTGATAGTGGAAGTTGTGAGAATATGGTTTCCAAAGAGATGGTAGATAAGTTGAAATTATGTTGTGAAACACATCCCCATCCTTACCAAATTGCATGGTTCTAAAAGGGGAATAAAGTCGTGACATTAATAAAAGATGTTTGATCAAGTTTTCCATCAGTAAGACTTATAAAGATGAAGTATGGTGTGATGTCATTCCGATGGATGCATGTCATCTGTTATTGGGGAGACCTTGGAAATATGACAGACAAGTCATGCATGATGGAGGAAAGAATACCTACACCTTTTGGAAGGATGCATCGAAAGTCATCCTATTTCCCCTTAAAAATGAGGGAAAAAATGAGAACATGTTGTCAGAAAGAGAGTTTGTTAAGGAAACAGAGACAACAAGATTATGTTATGCATTAATAGTGCAAAAAGGAGTCGTGGAAGACGTACCAATTCCTACTGAAGTGGCCAAGTTACTAGAAGAATATGTTGATGTTATTCCTAATGAACTACTTGATGGTCTTCCACCAAAGAGGGATATTCAACATCACATTGATCTAATCCCAAGATCATCTTTACCTAATTAGGCATCCTATAGGATGAGTCCTACACAACATGCAAATCTCAACCAACAAGTGTCATAACTCATAAATAAAGGTTTGGTAAGAAAAAGCATGAGTCCATGTGTTGTACCAGCATTGTTGACTCCCAAAAAGGATAATACATGGAGGATGTGCACAGATAGCAGAGCAATCAAAAAATTACCATCAAATATTGGTTTCCTATACCACACTTGGATGACATAATGGATGTGCTATCTGGAGCTAAATATTTTAGTAAGATTGATTTGCGAAGTGAATACCACCAAATCCGGATTTCCATTGGGGATGATTGGAAAAGTGCCTTCAAGACCAGGGATGGACTATATGAATGGATGGTGATGCCATTTGGGTTGTCCAATGCACCTAGTACTTTCATGTGATTGATGAATAAGTTTGTTGTCGTTTATTTTGATGACATCCTAGTTTTCAGTAACAACAAAGAACATCACTTGCAACATTTAAAAGTTATATTAGATGCATTGAGAAAACATCCACTTTATGCAAACCTGAAGAAATGTAGGTTCCTGCAAGAAATTTTGGTATTTCTGGGTTTTTTCATCTCGGTAGAAGGAGTCAAGATCGATTTAGAGAAGGTCAAAGAAATTTCGAAGTGGCCTAGTCCTAGTAGCATAATAGAGGTAAGATGTTTTCATGGGTTAGCTACCTTTTACCGAAAGTTTATTCGAAATTTTAGCACTATTGTATAACCCATAACAAATTTCACCAAAGACAAGACATTCACGTGGACCAATGAAGCTAATGAAAGTTTTAAGTTTCTAAAGAAGAAGGTAATTAAGGCACCCATATCAGCCCTACTGGAATTTGATAAAGTGTTTGAGGTAGAATGTGATGCTTCACATGTAGGCATTGGAGTTGTACTTAGCCAAGAAGGTAGACCAATTGCATTCTTTAGTGAAAATTTGAATGAGGTAAGAAAGAACTACTCCACATATGATGTAGAATTTTTTCAATTATGCAAGCATTGCAACTTTGGAGGCATTATTTAGTGTCGAAAGAGTTTGTGTTATTTACCAATCACATTGTATTAAAATATGTAAACACCCAAAAGAAATTGAACAATAGACATGCAAAATGGGTCTCTTTTTTACAAGGCTACACCTCTTTTCTGAAGCACAAATCAGGATGGAAAAATCAAGTTGCAGATGCTTTGAGTCGACTCATTGTTCTTTTGACAACCATGGAAAATTAAGTAATTAGGTTTGTTGCATTAAAGGATCTCTATGCATATGATAATGATTTTCGAGAGATTATGGAACAGTTGAAGAATCTAGTCGCTGGGAACCTGGATCTTAATCAAGGGGGACTATTTTATGCAAGATGACTACCTATTCAAAGGAAAAAAGCTATGCATTCCAATGGGTTCAATGAGGGAAAATATCATCAAAGACCTTCACAGTAGTGGTTTGGCAGAACATTTTGGAAAGGATAAGATGCTAGCCTTAATCGAAGATAAGTATTAT
>JASDQU010305892.1:157640-169424 GCA_032191745.1 Picea mariana | reverse complement strand
CCAAGTCACCCCACTGAGCATCCTCAGGCAGGGCCAAATCTGGATCCCCTCGGAAATCCAAACCAACATATGTGTAGTCGTCAATCATCAACATCTGGGGCCTCAACTAGTCGAAAAATGAATCATTGTACTTGATTATGGGCCCTGGTACGTGTCGAGCCATGAGGCTGCACCACCTCAGCATCCTAGGATCCTGTGGAGCCGGTAAACCCCAATCAACCTGTAGTCGCAGCAGTGAGACACTCTCAAGGAAGAATGACACCAAAAGTGATCCGTACCCAAATTGCTTCAAGTCAGCCTTTCTTCACTTCATCAATTGTCTCTTCATACTGTGGAGAAATGCATCCAACCAGTAGAATACCCAAGGCTCTGTGCACTCTATGGCATATTGGAAATAGCTCTGGAGAGCCATGTGTGGAGCCACGCTCCCAACCATGTGTGCAATAGTGAACAAGATGGTTCATAGGGTCAAATCTTGGACCCCCCAAATAGGAACTTTACCTTTGCTTCTCTCTGCCTCAGGAACACAATACTGGCGACAATACTCACTCATGGGGAGTCTGCCGCCTCTGCCTCCGGTCAAAGTAGCATGGTATCCATGTCATGACAACCTCGTTAGAAAATAGATATCCTCAATATCTAGGGTTAGCGTATGGACTCCCACATGAAATAACTGTCGGTCCACGTCCCGTATGTGGACCAAGTATTCCAACAACCTGAGTTGGGCTCTCATGCTCGGAATCCTGAAGAATTTCAATAGCCCACAGTCCTGTAGGGCAGCGACTGTACTCGAGTCATTCTCGGCAATAGCATCATCCTCCTCATGTTCCCATTCTCTCCATTCCAACATTGTGATGATCAAACACCTGCAAAAGATCCATGAGAGGGGAGTTAACAACTTGTTTTGAACTCTTCCATATTTTTTATTGAGAAAAACCAAACTTTGAAATCCATTTTTCGGCCCCTGCAGGTGGCCCTTTTTCCCAGTGCGAGATTCTCGCAGGTTCCCTAAAGGCCACCTGCGAGAATCCTAGATTCTCACCACCTGCGAGAATCCTAGATTCTTGCCACTTGCGAGAATCCTAGATTCTCGTAGGTCCTGCAAGGCCCACCTGCGAGAATGTTTGAGCGCATGGTGTGACCCTAAAATGGACCTAAAACCCTAAAAGTTGCCAACAAAAACTAAAAATAAACCATGGAAAAGTTGAAAGATCAAGAGCTTACTTTGTTGGCTTAAACGGTTCACCGAAGGATCGCTTGTGCCTCCTGCAATCGAGCAAAGAAATTTGGGGGAAAATGAGGTATGTTGGACAAGTTTTTGGCAAAATCACAATGAAATGGTAAAAAGCCCTTTTTACCCATATTTTTTCACTTTTTACCATTTTTGTTGATTTTTTATATTATTTTGTCTATAAAAGCTAATGCCCTAATAGTCTTATGAGTGTGGTTTTTCGCAGATATAGCAACTTCGAAGTCCGAACGAGGGGGTACGAGTGTTTTTTTCTTTTTGTCGCATGTACGACTACTTTTTAGGGTTTTTAGAAAAACCTCGAGCTCAATCTTCGTTCATTCTCGCACTCATAAATATATGAGAACGTAACTGAGTATATTTTTTCTTGTCTTTTTGTACTCGTCATGGTAATACGAAAACAACGAATGTTAAGGAGTATCCTTTAAGCTCTTTTCACACTCCATAAAAATGAAAATATGGCCGAGCGATCTTGTTCTTTTCATGCTCGCTAAAGTATTTGAAAAAACGTTCGGTGGACGATTGTTTATCACTTTTTCGGTCTCGTCGAACTCTTTTACGAAAAAGGAACTAGGAGAGTTCTCTTTAAGTGTTTTTCAGACTCTCAAAACATGAAAAACCCCCAAGTTTTCTATCCTTGGACTCGTTAAACAAACATTGAAAGACTCGCAATGGGACCGAACCACTCCTTCCTAGGGTTCGTTAAACATACTCCGAGGGACTCATCCGAAGGATGAGCTTACATCGACAAGCATATGTTATCCTCCTCAAGCTTGTGTAAAAATAAAGAGGTACTCACCAGAGATGGTGGGGGGAATTTTGGGAAAGGGATGTGTTTTCATATTCATATTAATGGCAGTAAGTGTTGCTCTTGAACATGACACCCCCTATTCATCATTTGAATCTGGGTTGGGAAATCCATTTGTCTCTCGTTTGACTTGCTACAAGGTCATATCTTTGGTCGTCTTTGAGTCAGTGCTGCCAAGTCCCTGGTCATGTCATTCATATGTTCAAGAGAAGTTCACACGAGCCCTCTATTGAGTCGGCCATTTGCAGTTGTCCATTCTTACTATGTCAGCCTTCCCTGTGTCTGTTTTGACTCGTATTCATACTTTGTTTCATCCACAAAATCTGTTACTTATTTTGTGTCATTGATGGGGGATACATCAAGGCCCTCCTTTGACGAGTCTTGTTTCATCGACTCCAACTCATTATCCGGAAATAAGACTTAGAAATCATTTAGTACCTTGGAACCTGCATGCCTTAATGGTAGGTCTCTTCGCTTTCAACAGGGGTTTCACATCATTGATCCCTGATCGAGATATTCTGCCAAGTGCTCGACTTCAGCCCATGCATTCGCATTCATTCGGATTGTACTTTGGTACCTTGGGAGTCATTGACATCAATGGTGATTTCCCTCGCACTTGTTAACGATTTTCACCAATGATCGGTAATCAAGTGGTTTCTACCATGTTTGACTTCAGCGCATGTAATCACATAGTTAGATTCATACTTTCAGGTGACGGGATTGAAGACCCTGGGTCTCATCTTTTTGATCTAGGCTGCGATGGAGTATGTCTGAATTGTATCGGCACATAGATCCACTTTGTATGTCATGTGGATATGTCGTCTTAATTCAAGTCTTCTCGCATAGATCCACAGTGTATTCCTGGTGGCTATGCAACATTTTGACGGCATGGATCCGTGGTGTATGATTGGTGGCTATGAACTATGTCTATGATTCCATTCATTTGTGATATGAGCATGGGAATGCCTACCTCAGAACTGGTATAATATTCTGCAGATGCTTGGTTGTTTATAGGTTTTCGATTAAGTGCACTCCTTGTTTCTGACACACACACACACATTTTACAAAGTATTTCGGCTATCACAAGTTCCGGCCTCATACTTTGGGGGGCATTCTGTTACACATGATTTTGGTCACTCTGGTGATGTCCCTACAAGTGATGTATTTAGGCTCCCAC
This sequence comes from Picea mariana, assembly GCA_032191745.1. Classification (NCBI taxonomy): domain Eukaryota; kingdom Viridiplantae; phylum Streptophyta; class Pinopsida; order Pinales; family Pinaceae; genus Picea; species Picea mariana. The sequence goes on along the minus strand of JASDQU010305892.1, from coordinate 166,190 downwards.
AAGGACTTTTTGCCTGAGAAAAGTGACTGTTGTCTTCTTCCAAAAAACACCTTTTTAAGATGAGTTCGCAGGCTGCCTATGTTACAAGGTGCGAAAATCCTTCATTCTCACAGGCAATACACACTTAGGGTGCAAACTGTTCATAGTCTTCTCTATAGGTAGGGTGCGAACTTGTTTTTAAGCTTGAAGAAGAGAATAGGTCATGAAGGTTCTAGAAGGGGATGTCCTAGAAAATGAGTTGGCATTCTCATGGTTGGCATCCTAATAACTTCTTAGATTTGGTGGGATCATCCTCATCCATGTAACCATCCCTCCTTCTCCTATATATTGATAGGTTTCTCATGGAAAAGGTTAAGCAAGATTGAATGAAGAATCGGTGAAAGGATTGTGTGAAGAACTCTGCTTGGACAGAAGCTTGAAGACTCTATCTGGTCTATCAAGTTGTATTGGATCTTCTTCATGCAAATATAGAGCAAGTGTGTGTGTTGGAACCAAGGGTCACTAAAAGGAAGCTTGTGACATCAAGGATATCTAGTTGTATCTTCTACTTTCATTTAATATAATACAGTGGCATGTCTCGTTCCAATAAAATCACTCTTATTTTATTGCATAAATCCTTGATCATATGCATAGGTTGACATTGAATATACTTTGATATCTTTACTTTGGTTGGTTTGTGTTGTCTTGGACCTAATTTCACAAGAGCACCAAAGCGAAGCGGGAACAACAGAGACCTAAGGAAGTGATATAAAGGTATGTCACTCATTCCTTATTAGTAGTATATTCAATGATTGCAACTTAGGGAAAGAGTCGTGTCCTGTCCTGTTTTGTTCTAGATCCAGGTGGATCTAGGGAGATTTGTTAGTGTCTGCACCTACCGATTTATCTGATAACAACCATAGTAGGAGATTCGTCCAAATCCCAGGCTCACAGATAGGTTTCTTGCTCCAACTTCTCCACCTCTTTTGGATATCCATCAGAGACCGAGTCTTCAGAATGTAGTTCTTTCAGTTGTGCTCCCCAAGAAAGATGACAATATCTCTTAAGATGGCCAGTCTATCTGCATCGAGGACATCTGAACAGGACCCCTAAGTAGTCTAGGCATTGTAAATACACCAAAACACACCACTCAATCTTCAAATAGTCTAGTAGACCCCCATGCATGTCCACCTCCACTAAATTTTTTTCCATTCTTTGATCTTTCAACAACAGGGCTTCTTCATCACACTTAATGAATTTTCCCAAAACATTCTTGATAGCCTCCATGGATTTCTTGTTCCATGGTTGTAACAAAAGGCAAGGTAATAAGAACCAGAGGTGTCGATAACTGAAATATTCAGTTGCAGGGTCAAACTTTAGCCTCCACCTTTTTAATATTAGGCTGCCACCTTCAAATACCTAGAAATTCTCAAGTATCTTAACTGTATCTTCTGGTGACCTAAAAACGAATCTAAACCAACCTCTCGGGAGAGTTAACAATTTAGGTAAATACCCTAAGAAGGGTTCTCAGGTAATCTTCATCCACTTAGAAATGATCAAGTTTCAGCGAAGACGGTAAGATAACCTACCCACCAATGTGCACATGGCAAGAGAACTTGTCTCTTCTAACCCGATATCCATTCCAAGGACCAAAGACCACTTTGTCCATTTGGGTTTCCATACTTGTGCCCCAACCTTTGGAGAATGGTTCTTACCCACGACGCCAATATCCAGAGCCTCTGTAATCTTGTTCTTCTTGAAACAAGTCTTTCCTCACTAACATAGAAGTCTAACTTGGTAAACAAGGACGAAGAGTCCAGAGATGGTAGAGTATCACTTCTTTCAGCTTTCGATAAATTACCAAGAGAACCAGAGGCCTCCTTACGACCACAGGGAAGAACCAGAAGCAGCTTTGGATTTATCTTGGAGCCAAATGAGGAGGGTAATGGAGGGTGCAAAGGTGGTAAAACATCACTTTGAGAATTAGTAGCACCATTAAGACCTTGATTATTACACAAGGCATCAACCATTGATAGGAAGCTTGGGTGATCCCAAGGATCCCCTACTTCCAATCCCTAGAGGTTGCTGACCTCATCTCCCATTTCCACCGCCAAACCTTAAAGATAACAAAAAATCAGTCCAATCTAGACAATAGTGGAGAATGATGTGGCAAGACTGTAGTAGTTTCAGTCCTGAGTAGGTCTGAAGACCCAAACTACGAAAAGACAGTGTTTCATAAGAAGTGAAGAAACAATTAATATTTTCCTACCCAAAAGATAGCAGAGAAAACTAAAAAACTGACTAAAATCTATGCAAAATGGTGACAGGAGACCTCCATTGAAACCACTTAGAAAAACGACAAAAAAAACCCGTGTGTATCTAGAACAAGAGTAAAACCAGATCATCTAAACTAAGAGTCCTTTTGGATTACTGCCAAAGTAATGAAGGAACCCATCTTATCCTTCGGCGATATAGAATACTGCAGCTCCAGAGATCCCACCAATTCCCATATTTGAAATGAAAGTCTCCATGAAACCTGCAAACGTCCGTTCCTACCCATTGCACCCATTACATTGGTGGAGAAATTACAATGAAATGGATTAATTCACAATGGGAAACAATGAAATTCAATGAATGTAATGGAAGGGTTGGCGATTTGGAAGAGAACGAAGATGGAGGTGAAGCAAAGCTCAAACTAATAAAATTGTGTATATAGTGGACTTATAAGTTAACAAGGCAACATATATCACATTTACATGTGTATAAGTTATGCATGTGTATAAAAATTTGCATTTGATTATGTAAGCCTATGTTGACAAGGGTGTTGTTGTTCATTTTGACTTGATGAACATCCCCACCAAACCTCATTTCATTTATTAGAATGGTAGACAATGTTTTTATTAATCGAGTATAAGTTTCGAAATGATTTTGAATACAACTTTGATTTCATTTTTAAAAACTAAATGTATTAAATGGTGGACAATGTTTTTATTAATTGAGTATAAGTTTTTGAAACGATTTTGAATACAATTTTGATTTCATTTTAGAAAACTAAATGTATTATTATATATAAATTTTAGTTTGTAAATAATATCTTTGTCGAAAGGAAGAGATATGAAAACATGTAAATGGAAATATTATTTAGGCACATAAATGGAATCACACTAAGCATATTCAGGAGGATCCATCATTAATGACACCTACAATAGAGATATACAATAAGATATATAATTTTTATTGTACATGGTATGAAATTTGAATTTCAAATAGAAACTTTAATTTAATTTTTAATGAACATATTTTTATTTATTAGAGTGTATGTGTATGTGTAAATGTATAATGTAACATTTATTGATGTTTATGGAGGTGGAGTAATGGGACACGAGATGTAGGTAATTTAAATTATATTTACATAAAAGGATCCAAACAACTTCCATATGGGAGAATTTGAATGGGGAAAATGGTCTAGGATAATAGATTTGGTGTTTTTATTTTCTAATTAGATGTTCTAGCTTGTAAAAACATTTTGGCTACGCACCCATTATTGTAGGATTATTTATGGACTATATATATATTTCAAGTTTTCTTATTGTAACACCCCTATGGGATGTGATTTCAGCAAGGTATGTCATTTTTCTTATAACTCCTTTTCTGGGAGGTTCCAAGCACTAAAACCTTGAGAAATTGCAAACAAGACACTGAAGAACATTGTGTACCATTTTCAGACTTTTATTCATTACAGGTATAGAGTTATGATTGTTTCAAGTTAGGTTTTTGACTAATCCAAAATTAGACATGTGAGACTAAAGTAAAGTTTGATGAAAATGATAGTCTCTTGTTGTTGAAGTTAAGGAAGGTATGCAAGTCTGTGATCACATACACTAGGTCTGTTACAGGGTTACATGTATTTTATATTCATGTTTTGATGGTTACATTTGGTCATGACATGGTACATGCTTGAGGCTACATAACAATGAGGTTTAACACATGGTTTTATGTAAGGGTTTATGGTATTCAGCTTATGGATTTGTGATGTATCTCTAGAGGACTCTTATTGGTTGTCTTGATGTATGTTTTGGTATATGGTTGAGGTATATGTTGATTTCATGGATGAGACACTTAGTTGATGAGTTGGCATCTACATGAGGTGTATGGTACGATGATGTTGGTATATCTTGATGAGGCATAGTTTGACTTGTTATTGATACATGATTTGTACATGCTTGGTACATTGTTAGAGGCACTTGTTGGTAATATTGTTGGACATATTTGTAGTGATGTTGGCACATGGTTTATGCTTGACATGACATAGATATATTGGTATCAGTGATGGTTGTGAGGTGTTATGATGTGCATGGTTGATGCACTTGTGATGGTACAGGTTGTGCTAGTTGTTGATGTACATGATTGATTGATGAGATTATTGTGACAGGTTATTGGCATAGGTTGTTGGTTACAAGTTGTTGGTACATGTATTTCTACAGGTTGTTGGTTATAGGTTGTTGGTACATGTATTACTACAGGTTCTTGGTACAGGTTGCTTGGTATAGGTTGACAATGACAATGGTTGACTCAGTGACAATGACAGATTGTCTACATTTGGTACTTATATTTTGGGGCGGCAGGACATGGTAAGGATAGGTGGTTGGATCCGCCTTCTGGTTGGAGTCAGAGACCAAGGAGTTGGATATTCCTTCAATTTGGAGTATGAGAATTAGGGGGTTGGAGCCAAAGAATTGGGTGGTTGTAGCCACCTTTCGGTTGGAGCCGGAGAACACAGGGGTTTGGATCCTCCTTCTAGTTGGAGCCAGAGAATTGGAAGTTGGTGCTTCCTTGAATGTAATTATTAAAGACATATAAGAAAATCATTATGTGGTTTTCTCCCACATTGGATTTCCATGTAAAATAATGGTGTATTGTGCATTGTGTGGATGTGTCTATTATTGTTTATTATGCATTGATGGATGTTAATGTTATATGATTCCATAACATATTAATGATGAACTGATGAACATTATTGAATAAGTTAAAGGAATATAAACGGTGGTTAAAAGTGTATAAATTGTTGATTACTGACTCACCCCCCCTCTCAATAATCCAACAGTGATTGGGAGCATGGGGGTTGAGAACAATAATCTTAGGGAAGTGTGTAAGTCAATCAAACAAACAAAGAGGGGAAACTCGTGTGGGAAGTTACAACAATTTTAGACAGTCAATGCTTTTTGCATGAACAACAAATAGAGAGAAAAAAACAAGAGCTTAGAGCTGGAGCAACCATGGGGGGGGGGGATTCTAGAGCATGTTTGGAGCAGAAGACTGAAAATCCAGGTTGTCAAGATTGAAGAGTGAACTCCTGTGTAAGTTTCATTGTAATAAAAAGTGATTGTTGTTGTTTTCCGGGTAGGTTTCCTAGCAGTGATCTCCCTTGAGTTTCCCAGTAGAGATATTCATGGTCACCTATGCTAGAGAGACCTTGATAAATGAATGGGATTTCCGATGGACTGAGAGTAGTGAAGGGGTGCATTCCTTGGGTTGAAAATTTCGAGATGAAGAGAGACGATGGAAGATTGGGATAGTTGTAGGAGAATATCATAGGGTTGTGTAATTTCTAAGCCGTGGGTGGACAGTGAGAGACCACCCTCTTTTGTAGATTGCTAGCACTAGATCAGGGTTGACTTGCTATTGACATTTAGAACAACAAGTTTATGGTTGTGTGGAACGGTTTTTCCCAAGTAGCTGGTTGCACAACCATTTTTAAAAGATAAGTGTTTTAGCTTGTTTCCGTGTTGCATTAAGAGTTTAATTGTATTGTATTACCTCTGTGTTTGAGAACAATTTATATGTTGTCATGTTGAGTTATTTAAACTACATTCATGTTGTTTTTGGCATGTTGTAGATGGAATTATTTAATGGTATCATACAATAGTTAAATTTGTGTGTAATTCAAAGCTAATAAGCTATAGTAAATTAGTTAGTAGATTTTTTTTCATTTTTATGTGTTTTTCGTGTAGTAATGATCCTCAATTTAGCTAGGGTTTGTTACAAGTAAAAATATGAAATGTGGTAGTTGGGTGATGATTAATAATTAATAATTATTTTATATAAGAAATTACTCGGGCACTTGTAAATGTGAGTGACAAGTGGGTGGGTGAATAATAAGTATTTAGTAAATTATAAAATAACAATTTTGCATGACATGGACAAGTGGCTTGGGTCACAAAGCCTATAAATGGTGACTTGAGATAGAGAGCTCGTGAAATAATTTGCACCCTAATGATGGATAATTTTGTTAACACTTAACTGTATTGGTGATTATTGAAGAGTTTGGTCTATTGAAGAGTGTTCAAGAGAGGTGGGGATTTCCTCTCAAGTTTGAAGCTTCACTCTTAAATCATTTTGTTATCTTGATACCTTTCATCCAATAGAAGTGGGTTATCCCTAAAAGAAGGAAGTTGGGTAAAACTGTTAGAACATAACCCATAGAGGAAGATACTTGGAGAGTATAAATAAGATAACAAGGGTCTCCTATTAGCACCTATTGAGCACATTGAATATCTATTATTTTTTGAAAGGATTATTGTAGGTACCCATTGATACATCTGAAGTTACACAAGTATGAGGTAGCAAAGGAGGATTGGAAAATAAATTTTTGGAGTTGTAGAGTTTTAGAAAACCCTAGTTTTCTAAAGTTGTACGTGGGTTGTAGAAGGCTAGGTCGCGTAGATACGCGGGCCATAGAAAGCCAAGTCACGTACATCTACAGGCTGAAAGAGGGCAGGTCGCGTACATGTGAAAAAGGTCATGAAACTTCAGTATATGAGGGTACCAGGTCCCTAGAATCTGAAAGCAAGTTCCCAGGAAGTTCTATAGTGATTAAGTACAACAGATCTATCTACAGGTTCAAAAGGCATGTCATATTCTTATGTGTAGTTGGATATTGTTTTCTACATGAGATATGGTTATGGGAGATTGAGGATTTTCCATAGAAAGATTGTTGGTTGTATGGCACTTACTGTATGAGATAAATCTACAGAAATACAGTGCTGGTATGTCTAGTATTTATCATTTGTACATCTTGTTGGTTTGAATGTTGTAGCATATCTTGTATTTCTTGGTACATGGTTGAGGGTTTTTATGGTACATGGTTGATGGATTTTGGTTGTGATGTGTTTTCAAAGTTGTTGGTTTAATTTTAGGCTGCATATCAGTGAGGGTTTGATGTCTAGTACGTGTGAGGGTTTATTACACATTATTATGATTGTATGCACATATATGGGACATGACCAGAGAGACATAGATGCACATGGTTTGAGTGATATTTTTGTAATATTGGGTATGAGATCTATGTTATCATATTTGATCTATTGAGGAGACTATTGGTACATGTTGGTATATGTTGGTATAGGTTATTAGTACAAGTTGATTATTGGTTACTAGTATAGGTTGACTACAGGTTATTGGTACAGATTGGTTACATGTTGTTGGTACATATTGGTACATGTTTAAAATGGTATATTTCATCATGATAGTGTGGAAGTGGTTTCATCAATTATTTGACACTTATATTTTAGGGCGACAGTATGGGGCAAGGAAAGGGGGTTGTAGCCTCCTTCCGGTTGGTGCTATAGAATCAGGGAGTTGGATCTTCCTTCAAGGTGGAACCTAAGAACTAGGTGGTTGTAGCCACCTTTCGGTTGTATTCAGATAACCCAAGGAGTTATAGCTTCCTTCTGGTTAGAGCCATAGAATTATGGATTTGGAGATTCCTTCGGGTTGGATCCAAAGAAACTAGGGGGTTGGAGCCTCCTTCCAATTGGAGATGGAGAATTGGAAGTTGGTGCTTCCTTTAATGTAATTCTTGGCACAGAAGAAAATAATTTTGTGCTTTTCTTCTGCATTGGGTTTCCACGTAAATATTGGTGTACTATGTATTGTGTGGATGTGCTTATTATTGTTCTTTATCCTCTGATGGATGTTAATGTTTATGAAGCAATAGGGTATTGATGATGAACTAATGAACATTGTTGAATAAGTTGAAATAATATACATTGTGGTTTAAATGATTAATAAGTGGTATAAATTGGTCATTATTGATTCACCGCCCCCCTCAGTAATTCAACAATTAGTATCAGAGAAGGTTCCTTTAGGAAACAATTTAACCACTAGAAGCTAGATCATGCAGAGAAATGATATGTATAAAAATGGAATACCACAGTTTGATGGATAGAACTATGCATTCTGGAGAAGAAGGATGAAAACATATGTACAAGCATAGGGGTGTGATGTTTGGAAATTAGTAGTAGATGGATATAAATATCATGCCACTCCTCCTGTAAATCCTAACCTTGTACAATATCTACTGCAAGATGATATTTAGAAAAGAACAGAAAAGATACAATGGCAAATGCAAACATTACACAGAGATTTTTCACCTGGAAACCCAAACCAGGAAAACCAACATATATTATATTCATACATTGTGTTACATTATTTACAATACAATATACATATAGGATCCAGCGGCATCCAAAACCCTAACCCAAAGACCTGGATTAGTCCAAAACCCTAATT
>JASDQU010305892.1:144688-157540 GCA_032191745.1 Picea mariana | reverse complement strand
CTCTTGGTTGATAGATCCTACAGGTGACTCGACACCAACACCTCTATTTGTACCTATTAGGATGTGTTGTAGGTACCTTGAGGCCCATTGACATCACTGGTGCGTCATCTTGCATCGGTTAACGAAATTCATTAATGGCCAGTAATCCGATGATTTCTGTTTGTGTTCGACTCCAGAACATTCATTCACACAAATCAGAATTGTACCATGGGTAGAGCTTTGAAGCTGTTGAAGACATGATTTCAGTTGATCTTTTTCAGGACAGAACAAAAGCCAGGTTCAGGGATCATCATAATTTGCTGTTAAAAACAGGAAGTTTTCTCAGCGGGATATTATTGGTTAAAATTTCTCTGCAGATTCCTGATTGTTTCATCAGTACCAGTCAGTACCAGCACAGAGTTCATCATCTACAGTGGTCATCAGAAATACAAGAGAAATTACAATTTTCGCACCCTTGAGATATAGACTTGACTTCAAAAGAAAAATTCTACAACAAGACTTGCATAACAATGGGGATAGGTAATTTAACTCAGGTATGCTTAGTTCATGTTGATTTACTGTATTAATTTGCATATTAATAGTTTGAACTAAGGATGCCTTGTTTACTCCATAATGTTTAATCATAACCATGACCTGTACCTAATGAACCAACCCACCTCGAYCTCTCATATCATAAAAAAAAAACACAYGAMATTACYGGAGCTGAGTTYGACATGACTYGTATATGATAACACTCTGYACTCATGTACGATTATCATCATTTTCCGACACACTATCGATTCCCACGACAATTCAAATGTTCTCTTATGCTATTCCTCCCGACTACTTCCTTCATCACATTCTTTTCCTTCGTCGCCCTCGTCCAAATTTCGCTGCTCATCTATAGACCTTCTCTGTGATATCAAGTGGAACCATGGTGGAAAATCGCCATGAACCGGAGACATATGCAGACCTAGAGGCCCTTCCGGAGTATGAGGCAACGAGAGATATTTTTAAAAAAGCAGGATGGGATCCATTTCTGAAGAAATTCGATGGATATAATGATGCAATTATGCTTCAGTTTGCTCTGCATTTTCAGGGTGGGTTCGCCAAAGTGGGCGAGCTTGAGTTCGAAGTCATGGAGAAATTTATTTCAGAAGCAATTCAACTGCCCACCACAGGTCATAGATGGACAAAGGGACAACCTGTTGACAAAAATCTCTGTACGCAGCTTTTGAAACCACAGTACCGGGAAACACAATGGTCCGAGGGAACATCGCGGTCATGGTTGGAACCACAGTGGGCTCAATTGTTAGCCATCCTCCAACGTTACCTCACGTGTGAAGGATGATATACCATCATATTTCCCTGCCATGCCCGACTCCTATTACACTTCAAAGGTAATCATCTGCTGAACATACCCTTATTTCTGTTGAAAAGTTTAAAAAAGATGGCCGAACAGGTACGAAAGGCCAAAGATTTTCATGGAAGTCTATTTCATTTTGGTCTTGTTAAGATATTGATTAAGTCTGCACTGTCCAAGAAGCAAGAAACTTGGGATATGTTCACTATAAAAACCCTAGCCTCTGCCAAGTCTAAAGATAGGAGTGTTAAGCCTGCTCCCCCATAGAAGAAGTTGAACGCTAGGAAAAAGAGGGTTAAAACCCCGACCAAAGTCTATGCTAAACCTAAGAACATACCCGACAGCACAATTGAAACCAGTAATGGAGACCCTGATTTAGAACATTCAGATGATGCTCATGGGTCTGATGGAGTGGAGACCAATAATGAAACTGTGAAGAATACTACTCCTACAAAGGCACATGTTGAAACCCCGAGCTCTTCCCTAGCTGCTAAGAACATAATTGACGTGGAAGAACTGGCAGATTTGACTGAAAAACCTAGGAGAAATCCAAAACAAAAATGTAAGAGCACATTGTCAGGTATGGATAACTCTGTGCCCAGTTACCCACCACAGGAGAGGTTAGAAAGTGTGGATGATCATGAGGAGGCTCCAGAGCCCTCTGAAATGACTTGGACTCTGTCCCAATTAATTTGAAAAGCCCGTAAAGTGGATCGACGGGCTACTGCCAAAGGAATTGAGCAGAATGAGCCAATTCAAGTACCAACAGGTACCCCTGCTCGGATACAAAGAGAATTCACTCCTGAACCTAGTCCATTTGACAATCCCGATCCAGTTGACACCTATGAACGAAGTCTAGATGAGTTCATTCCTGAACTCAGTCCAGATCATAATTCTGATAGAGTTCACACCCCTGCTCAAAGTTCAGACAAGTTTACTCATGCATCCAGTCCTCAAGCACAACCAGTACAAGATCAAACATTTGAAACCTACTGTGAAATTTCCTCCAGACGATCCTTGAAACCAATGGTAGCAAGACTAGAACGCAGGAATAACAGGTTGAAAGAAAAGCTACAGGAGTACACTATCTTGGACCGACATATCAAAACTGAGAATGAACTCATGAAAGTCAGGATAAATCATTTATTGTCTAAAATTGAAAGATTAAAACGAAGGAATAAGGGTCTTTTCCAAAGGAACAGGAAACTACAGAAGACTGCCAGAAAGCATATTATAATCAACCAAGTCCTCAAGAAAGAAATCAGAAATGTGAAGAAACAGGAGAGGTTACAAATGTTGGTTGCAGCTGCTACAACCCTCTGATTGCTACCAGTCTTTGACTTTTTGTTGCCTGAGGACAGGCAAAGACTTCAGTTTGGGGGCATGTTGGTCTCCAGTTTTGATCATGTTTTTGCCTATATTATATCACAAAGACCTCCATTTTCATACCCAGTACCACTCCCTTTTGGCCTTGTTTTGACATAATTGACATCTCTTTACCACTCAATGGGGCTACTCAAGGTATTTTTACGTTTCAAGTTATTTTTATGTATTTTGATGCTTTAAATTAACATTGAAACTAATGTGGCTTGGGTTAGGTACTATTTCTATTTTTGAAACAGGATTTTCCAGTACCAGGTACCAGCTCGCACCCTGTGGAGATACCAACGAAGCTGCTAAAGATCCGCGCGTTATGGCCAGAGTGGGAGACAGTGCGATCTACATGACATATGGAGTCATCACTTAGATGATGATTGAAGGCACAATTATAGAACTGCGTTGTTAATACTTCATGATTCACACTTCGTGACACTACGTGTCACGAAGATGTGAAGACCGTTTTTTAACTGATTTCGAGTTATTTTCGGATCTGGGATCCATTTGAATTAATGTATTCTTTCTTTAAACTGTTATTGAGGAGGATCTATATAAACATAAGATAACTCCTAAGGAACGTTAGGTTATGTTATGTTATGATACACATTTCTGAATACAATTTGCTGTTGCATTATGTTACTTTACTATCATCTGATTTGAGTTAGTTTTCTAAGTAAATGGAGCATGAAGTATACACAGTGTTTGCGTGGAATGGTTGAGTAGTTTTGGTTGTTCCTTTCGGCGTTTGTACCTTTTAGTTGGGCCCACCAAACAGGTTCAAATCGCTGCTTTTCTCTATCTTAGATTTAGTTCATTTCAGTATTTTAGTATTTGCATGCATGTTAGCTTAGAGTTTGGGAATTAACTTGTTCAGATTCTTGCTTAATTATTCTTCAACTGTATCGTCTCCAACATAGTGATATCTTCTACGTTGATGAGTATTGAAAGAATGGTTGATTCTTGTAGAGTTTAGAGCATGAACTAGGTTTGCTTTGTTTCTAGTTTTCAACCTGAACGTAGCTTAGAGTTTGAATTTACTTTGTTTTGGTTAGGATAGTGAGGTTACTCTGCTTTGTTAGAATAGTTAGGTTGCAATTGAATTAGAGGAAGCTTCCGGTACCAGTAGGGTAAGTAGGGTATTTCTTTGTTTTCTTGTGGATAGTTTAGATTTATTTTCGATGCTTAGATTAAAAGAATTTTAGGAAATACTCTTTTTGTTATGGCTTAGATAGAGACAGTGATGATTAGATGATTAAAGATAGTGGTAGATAGTCATGAGAAATCACATTTGAGTAGAAATAGAAGCACCAGCACTTAATCATAGGACTGTTTTCTGTTGATGAATTAAATAGGAGATGATAAGTTTTAGGATAGTCATTAGGATTCAGTTTCTCAGAGTGAGTTTGTGTTTTCTTCTAAATATAGTTTTTAGATAGGGATCATAATCTTACCTACACATACAGTGTAGCAGCTCGAAGTTTACTTACCCTGGTTTGACAATTCAGTGTTTCAGGTTATTAAATTCTTTAATATAGCAGCCTGACATTGAGTTCTTCGATATCCTGTAAATTCTAGTGGTCTTAATTATATGGTGAAAATCCATCTACCAACAAATCCAATGAATGGAGTTGGTCCTTGGCTAACTCGCAGGCTAATGGGGAATTTGGCATTCGACCTTTGGATTTGAACTCCAAGCCTAGCCCCTTTCCTCCATCTACAATCGCATACAACCACGGGCTATGACCAGACGCCAAGATAACAGGCGCCAAGACAACCAATGCATGAATCCTCCGGAGTGGAAAATCTCTGAAGTTCACAATCCAACGTCATGTGTCCTCAGAGAATTTGACGGCTCTGATTCACTTCGGGACCCCAGGCTTCAGCAGTTCTCGAGTATTCACACACACAAACCTCTGGACTGAGATCCTTTCGAAGTGTCGGATCTTCTGACATGTGTCCTCCTCTATTCAATGGTCACGATGAACCTTAGTGCTTCGGCCTTTAGGATTTGTTGACCCATGCAACACCACTTTTCTTCCGGAGTGACTTTTCTCCAAAGTGACAAATCTTCTGCCATGCGTCCTCATTCATGGATGAATGAGATTACTTCGCTACTTCAGGCTTCGGGGATTTTTGGAGCACCATGCTTCAAGTCCTCCAGAGTACAGGATCTGATGCCAAGTATCTCCCAGCATCAATATCTAGGATGGACTCCCAGAGATCTAGTTGCTTCACCAACCACGTTGTCTAGGTGGGCACGTATCAGGGGCTAACACATAGATGGTTTAGGGGTGACACGTGCCCTCATGTAGGATGACATGTGTCATGTTCCAAAGGGTCTATAATGTATGTGATATGCACGAATCTGGGTAACACGTGGCACCTTAAACTGAGGTCCATGTGTTCTTGGGTGATGACATTACGCCATGTCGCCCTGGACTAAAAACCTTCCAACATCCTTTAGATCTCATGGTCGAGATCCGGCCACATAGATCCATAGATCTACGACTCTCTTTACTTTGGGAGTTCAACGATTGGAAGGTTGGTGGTACAGGCTCCTCTTTTCTTCCAAGGTTGGTTAGTGCTGGGCTGACCATATCCTAAATCTGACGGTTAGGAATGAATCCCAAAGGTTCCCCAGATCAATGGACTTGGTCACCTCACGGCTCCATCCTTCGGAGGTTTTGGCTTCACTGCCACTCCTCTTTCCCGAGGTGGGACCCCACTGAAGTACCATGTGTGAATCCTTCCTCCAGACAATCGAACGGTGAAGAAGGGGCCCTAACGGATTCCCCAGATAAATGACTCACAACCCTCCACAACTCCATCATTCTAGTAATTTTAATAGTTAGGAATTTTAACATCCTAAGGCTTCGATCTCCTGAAGCTCTGAAGCCATCAAGGGCTAGATCCTCTTAGACTTAGTACAATGTTCCTAGACCCTAGTCATATGGACTCTCGGATGAATATTAGGCTATAACTCCACTCTTAGCCTAGTTTTGGTTAAGGCCTTGGGCATGAGCCTAAGGTCTCTCAAGCTACTGGTTTGAAGGAAGCGCCTTTCTAACTCGCATAACTTTAAGTTCTGAAATAGTGTGAGATAAACCCGTGGGATTACCAAGATAGTAACAGTGCCAAGAGGTTTGCTCTGCTCTGGAACTTTGAGGTAATTCCCTAGGGAAAACACCTTTGAGAGTTAAACTGGAGCATATGGAAAATCAAGGAGAAGCATAAGTTCTCAAGGAAACAAATGTATTGAGGTATATAGATGTCCCCATGTAGTTATAAATGTCATCTCACAAGGTTATAGTACTTTGGGATTAGGATTTAGACCTCGGTTTGAGGAAAGTGGAAGAGGGTGGAATTCAATGACTAGACATGGGAAGTAAGGACGATCGAGAAAGGAAGGTACAAAGATCTACAGATGCACAAACAAGTATCATATATGAAACTAGGATGATGCCAAAGGTGTCTGACACCATTACCACATGTATTATGGATATGAGAGAAGAGGATAGGGCTTACTAGAGAATGATGAATTCAGTTAATATTGTTAGGAAAAGACGAATCAGAGCCATTAAGATGAAGGAACCCAAATCTATTAATAAGAAAAGCTATCATAATAATTAAGCACATAGAAGTGCTAAGTTTGTTGGGAAGGGGAAAGTAAGAATAAAAAGGAGTGGGATTTTTCTGAGAGAAAATGGGAAAGATTGGGAGAAGAGGCCTGGGGGATTCCCTTGATCTCGGGGCTCTACATTTTCCTTTCGTACCCTGCCACCAAAGGGACCAAAATAGGAATTCACCTAGCTTTTATAGGGGCTCGACCATAAAGTGTTAAGGGGGATTTCCCAATCCAGAACAATAGTAACAAAATAAGTCTTTGGGGGAGGGGATCACGCCACAAGAAGATGTTACTAGAGAAAAAACAGTTGGAATGGAGAAACTCCCCTAGTTCCAATGGTCGGGGAAAGAAAACCAGGAAGGTAAAGAGAAAATCCTTCCCCAGGAAGACCCACTCGAAATCCATAGCAGAGATAGACATGTTGAAGGCCAATCATAACTTTCATACCATAGGCAATACAAAAGAAAAGAAGACTATGGAGGAGATGTGGAAAGAGGTGAAAAAAAAGAGAAGGGCCACTTCGGAGGAGCATATTATGGAAGAAGTGTGAGATTGGGTCCGAGACCTGGGCTAGTCTCGAACCACGCCAGTCTTGAACCAGGGAAACCAAACATTTCCGTCTGGTAGAAATTTACTTGCAAATGAAAGAAATGATTGCTCAAGACATGGCACAACAGTAGCAGCAGGTCCTCCAAGTTGTCACCCAACAGAAACATGACAATGAAGTGCTCAGGAAAGGGGTAAGGATTTTGGAAGAAAAATTCAAACTCTTTTGTAAAGCTAAATTTGGTGTTTCATTTATTGAAAGGGACTATGAAGACATGCATGAAAGAACCAAGCACCAGATGATGGAGGGTTTCTCTTAAAGAACCCTAGAGTGCCCCATTGTGATAAAGGATGAGGTTCCCAAAAAGGGATCTCTCCTTGTAAGGAAAAAAACACAATAGTCTGGTAAGGGATCTCTCCTGGGTCACGGCTCGATCCTTGAAGGATCGTCTCTCCCATAAAAGCTTGGCCAGACATATTAGATTGAGGTATTCAACGAGGGATCACCTTCGAAATATATGGAGTCTTTTGTTATGTTACTTATTTTTCTGGATATAGGTAGACATAATTATAATTATATGAAAGTCTCGGGGCATAGTGGCAGAAGCCATGGTTAAGCTAGGTGGGTAGGGGATAATGTTTGGACCCTGAATTTTGATCTTTTGACTGTTGGGATTTTGGAAAATATTGAAGACATCAATATTCTGAGGGGTTCCTTTGTTTCCGTTTTGTTAAGAACCCCAGAATAAACACTGTATTATTCTCAATAATGAATGCATGATCTCTATATATACTTACTCTCACCTACACATGTGGCCACTTTACTATTAACCCAACCCTATTACATATATTTTTACATATTACATGTACATTTATCCCCATATATCCCCCACCTTGGGATCATATCATATACATTTAACCCTATATATGCCCCCCTTAGGTCATAACATTGTACCCTCATTCAAAAATATTTGTCCTCAAAGATTTACAATTAAAGGATTCACATGGGATGAAACCAAATAATATGATTTTATTATGTTCCTACTTTCTTCTTTCCATTGATGATGATCCATCCATCCAAAATCAATAATTTTCGGTCGTAATCCTTTGTGTCGATTTTTTGCATAATTTTCTTTCCCTTGATTCCATGTATTGTTGTTGAAGCTTCTCGAATTTGTAGTAGATGTTGGTATATGATAATATCTTGTTGAATAATGGTTTTGTGATGAATTATTCCATGAATATTGAAAATTATTCCATCTTCTTCCTTGATAATGTTGATATCCACCTTCTTGTCTTCCTTGAAATATTTCCTAGCACCAAGGGTTTCGATATGGTTTTACATTTGATAGTTTTCCTTCACCCTGCACATGCATTTTATCTATCTTGTTTTAAGAGACAATGACATCCTCTATTCTCTTTCTTTTTTTCTTTTATTACTCTATCCTTGGTGATAATACCATCATATTTTGCATGTACATCCTCTAGATGAAGTTTGAATTCTTCAAGTATCTTTTGGTGACCTTCTTGAATCTTGTGTTCTTTATCCTTTTGAACATGTAATGTCACCCCATTTATCAAATTCTGATGTCCTTACTCAATTGTGTATTTCATTTCTAATTTCACATCATCAGTATTTAGGGATTCCTCAACCTTCTTGCAAATTTCCCCTTCAAGTATTTTGGTAGTTTCTTCATCTAATATCCTTTATTTTTCTTGATTTTGACAATGCTTATTTTCTTCTTTCAATATATTAACCTCATCCAATAGTTTTTATTATGGTTTCATGATCTACATATCTCTTCATCTTTTTTTTTCAATTCTTCTCTTGACCATTTTTTTCCAACTTTCCATCACTAATGTTTTCTTTATTTATGTTCTTAACCTCCTTAATGAGTGATTCATTAAGGGATTGCATCTTGGAAAACTCATCATCTTTCTTAATAATATATTTTCTTAGTACTTCATTGTCGTTTTGCAATTTGGAGAATTTTTATTTTGTTAATTTTAACTCATCTTGAATTGTATACATTGCCTCCATTTTTGTATCCCTAATCCATTTATATCAGAATATATTTTCAAATTATTTCCACGTGAGGTTCCATCTAGTATTGTTATCCATACTCATCCACCACTTTCAAGCTTCACCAAAAAGACAAAATATTTTTGTTGAATGATTCCTATCATATTGCTTTACCAACCTCAACCATTCCATAGGATTGATTTCTTATTTTTCTCCAGCTACTGTAAATTTAGATATTGCCATTGACTCTTAACTGAGGTCTAACCACAATCCCCAACTTACAATTTCAATATATCAGGAATAATGACATCAAATAATTATAATCCTTTTCCAAATATAATATTCTATGTTTTCTCTTTCCAATATATTTTGAATCATCTCAATCAGACATCTCAATAAAAATTTATGATAGATTTAACTGAACATACCTTTCAAAACCATGATTTGGAGTTTGTCTTGCTAGATGAACTTCCTTTTGATGTATTTTTGAATTTTGGCCCCTTTGAGTTTGGAATTTAAACTTGTAGTAATCTGACATGTCTTCTCTACAATGCAATATGTCTAACCAAAATTTTTTGTGCCAAATGAAAGTTATGGTAACTTTCCCAAACCTTGTTGATTTTTTGACTTTTATGTAGAGCGAACTTGTACAAAATGCCATGTGTCCAATACTTAATATCCGACTTTGAAAATTGTACTAAATATACTATGGTATGTCCTCTTTCAAATGAAAATATTCTTACTAAATTTGGATCCTCTTTGAAGAAGATATGATGTTTTACTTGGAACACCTATTTAAGACTAGTAATAGGACTACTCAAAAACCCTATATTCCTCAGGGTATATCTTTGAAAGTATAATTACCCACAACCTAAAATTTATACCACAAGTACCTTGTGATGTATTCTAAATAACACCCATGTTGTTGTTTTATTATTATTATTATTCTGAATCATCCAAAAAAAAATTAGAGTCAAAATACCAAGATGACTCATTTAGAACCAAATTTAGGACGAGTCAGAAACCCTATCTTCCATAGGTTGTATCTCTGAAAGTATAATGACCCAGAAGATAAAATTTGTACCACATATACCTTGATATGTCTTGTCGATAACCGTCAAATTTGAATATCTTAAGTGTCCCCAAAAAAATTCATAGTGAAAATGCTAAGATGACTTGTGTTGGATTATTTGGGGGGGGTGAATCAGTAATGAGCAATTTATACCACTTATTAATCCTTTAAACCACAATATGTATTCTTTCAAATTATTCAACAATGTTCATCAATTCATCATCAAAATATTATTTCATCATAAACATTAACATCCATTAGATCATAAAGAACAATAATATGCACATCCACACAATCAACAACACATAAATATTTACGTGGAAACCCAATGCGGGAGAAAACCACGGAATGATTTTCTTATATGTCATGAATTACATTCAAGGAAGCACCAACTTCCAATTCTCCAGCTCCAACTGGAAGGAGGCTCCAACCTGAATCAAGCTCCAAAACCCTAATTCTCTAGCTCCAACCAGAAGGAGGATACAACCCCCTAGGTTTTTCGACTACAACTGGAAGGTGGATACAACCACCTAGTTCCCAGGCTCCAACCTAAAGGAAGATCCAACTCCCTGATTCTCTATCACCAACCGGAAGGAGGCTACAACTCCCTTTCTCTTCCCTATCTCGCCGCCCTGAAATATAAGTGTCAAATAACTGATGAAACCATTGCCACACTGTCACTGTGAAATATACCACTGTAAACCTATACCAATCTATGCCAATAACCTGTAACCAACCTGTACCAATAACTTGTAGTCAACCTATACCAATAACCAGTAATCAACCTGTACCAATAACCTGTACCAACATATACCAACAACGTGTACCAATAATCTCCTCAATTGATCAGATCTGATAACATTTATCTCATACCCAATATCACAAAAATATCACTCAAACCATGTGCATTTATGTCTCTCTAGTCATGTCCCATACATGTGCATACAATCATAATCATGTGTAATAAATACTCACATGAACTAGACATCAAACCCTCACATATATGCAGTCTCAAACTAAACCAAAAAATTCAGCAACACATCACAACCAAAAGCCCTCAACCATGTACCACAAAAACCCTCAACCATGTACCACAAAAACTCTCAACCATGTACCAAGAAATACAAGATATGCTTCAACACTCAAATGAACAAGATGTGCGAATGATAAATACCAAACATACCAGCACTTTATTTCTATAGATTTAGATCATACAATAAGTGTCATATGACCAATAGTCTCTCTAGGGAAAATCCTCAATCTCCCATAACCATATATCATGTAGACAATAATATCCAACTAGACATGAGAATATGGCATACCTTTTGAACTTGTAGATAGATCTGTTGTACCTGATCATTGTAGAACTTCATGGGAACTGTTTTTCAGAATCTGGGGACCTGACACTCTCATATACTCAAGTTTTCATGACCTTTTTCACATGTATGCAACCTTACCTATTCCATCATCTGGATGTACATGACATAGCCTTTTTGGTCCACGTATGTACATGACCTGGCCTTCTACAACCTATGTATAGCTTCAGAAAACTAGGGTTTTCTGAAACTCTGCAACTCCAAAAATTTCATTGTCAATCCTCCTTTGCTACCTCAGACTTGCGTAACTTCATATGTATCAATGAGTACATGCAATAAACCTTTCAAAAAATATTATATATTCAATGCACTCGATAGGTGCTAATAGGAGGCCCTTGCTCTCTTATTTATACTCTCCAAGTAGCTTCCTCTAGGGGTTATCTTCTAACATTTTTACCCAACTTCCTTTTTTTTGGGCTAACCCACTTCTAACTACTTTGTCCACTTACAACCACTTTATGCACAAATAGTAAACTCACCACTTCTAGTCGCAACTAATTTAATTTTAATTATTTTCTTTTTACAACAATGTAACTCATGATTAACTCCTAGTTACAACCACTTTAACTAGTAAACTTATTCTAGGAGCTTCTAGAATAAATTGACGTTATTGACCTTCTAGGGGATTCTAGATAACTCATGAGGGTTCTACACATTTACTAAGCCATATCTCCTCAATCATGAGGAACTACGTGGCGTATCACATATCACCGGAAACGACACAACATGTACTATCCATCTAGAATAGTCTCACCTGCAAATTCACTAATCTTCATTACATTATTCCTCAACCAAACTTGGGTTCCTTAACAATACTTATGGAGCTACCAGAATGTGCTATCAAACATGCTCAATGGTTGAAATAAATCTCTAAGGGTTGAAATCAATCTACAATATCACAATATCACTCTCCAAGGGTTGATATCAATGACAACCAACTATCCATCAATCTAAACCAATTGTATGACAATCTCCACCTTTGGCATTGATGGAAACACTTAGTCAAGATGACACATGCTTATACTCATCAATGTTTCTATCTCTCCTCCTTTGACATCAATGGAAACGGGTATCTCTCCTTGCGGCTACTCCCCCTTACTGAACTCTCCTTAGGGTTGATCCCCTTGTTTGCACCATATTTGGGGCTTCTCCCCCTATCTAAATTGTCCTTGGGACTACTCCCTCTATCTTCATTGCTATTATTACCCTCTCTCTCCATTTGACAAAGGATTAACTTCCCCTGTCGATATGACACTATACCTGCTCTAACCACTCTTGGTTTAAAGAATATATCCCCCCATGGGTGTGTCTCCCTGTCTATATCCTACTAATCTTCATTTATGAAATTATCTCTCTGATGAATTCTTTGCACATTGTTGTGTAGATAAATATAGCTTTTCCTGTACCTTTTTCCTTTTGGATTTATTATCCATTGGTGCTTCCTTGAGTAATCCACTGACATATATAAAAATAATTTAAGAATAAGCATTC